>APFE030231772.1:9943-24747 GCA_000404065.3 Pinus taeda | reverse complement strand
TTCCCTTTTTTTCCCATTGTATAACTTGTAAAGAGTAACATAAGATATATAACCTTTGCTTATTTAAAATTTGAAATCGAATTCAAGAATTGCTAAAAGAAATAGCATTATGCTTACACGTAGTGTTTTGAAACTGTTGTTGTGTTTCATTAATTCAGTGGTTCTTGTAACATGACTCAAGAAACGAGCATGCAACTAGAACACCCTAAAATCTTAAATTTGTAGTTGGAGATTTTGCATTTTTTAGCATTTTAAGAGATGTAAACATTAAGAAAGCATATATAAGTTTCAAAATTTGGAATTGAATTAAGCAATTTGCAAAAAAAATAACATTATGCTTACACATAATTTTTTGAAACTAGTACTGTGTTGCCTCAATTCACTTCTTCTTTGAACAAGAGTTAAAAGAACAACATGCACGCAAAAGACTTTAAAATCTTAAATTTGACACTAAAGAGTTTCCTTTTTTTTGGTATTTTATAACCTATAAATGTGAATACAACATACATAAGTTTTGCTAATTTAAAATTTGAAATTGCACTCAGGCATCTCTAAAAAAAAAAGAGATTATGCTTATAAAGAGGTTTTTGAAACTGGTACTCAGTATACTTCAAATTTTCTTCAGACAATACTCCAGAAAGGAGCATGCAGGCACAATAGCCTAAAATCTTAAAATTCTGTTTACAAAAAGCGAAAATTGCAAATGAACGCGTGCATTAATTCCCTGTAAATAGGCCAACTGTTTTTGTTTTCAGGAATCGAAAAAGCATTAAATAATTTATTATTGATTTAACAAATAATCAATTGAACGTGAAACGAGAAATTTTGAAAATCTTTATTTAAAAGGGCATTACACACAAATCAACAAAAGTAGTATTTTATTGACATGAGCAGACGAATCGAAGGTCGGGCAGTCGACAAGTCAAGCATTTTTTTATTTTATGATTAATTTCTTATATCTCGATTTCGACTAAACCATAGTGAACTATTCTATTTATTGCATCGATCGTACATTCAGGAGGACATACAATCATGAGTTTTCTTTGTTTTGTGATTCACTTATTGTATCCCGACCTTGATTATACCATAGTCAAGTGGTTTCATCAAGTCGGTTAGTTGAAGGTTTGGCAATTTTTAGGCCCGGAGGTTGCTCAGATTATTTATAATAAAATTCTTAGTCATCCTGACTTTCTAGTCGCATGGTCGGAAGATTGCATATTCTAGAGGTTAATTTGTTTGACACTTTTTTTTTTTTTTTTAATTTATTTTGTGATGCACAAAAAAGGCTCTTTGTAAACCCGATAACAGGAATGCAAATTATTCCCTGGATTTTTAAATTATATCTTTCATATCAAAAAATTACGGAACATGGATCATGGAACTAGTGAATATTGCTTTTTTATTTTGAATCACAAAGAACATTAGCAGTAATACATAGGTTTTTTATTCCTCTTGTGTACAATTAATTTATGCTCATATTTTAACTACAATTGAGAATGAAAAATGAATGACATATGCAATTCTACCTTTAGCTATTGTGTGTTATTTACTTAATATTAGCAATAAAGACTCGATTAGTAATTGTCTAAATGAATTTTTGGATTCTAGTTACTTGAAACTAATGATCAAGGCTAGATTCAGTTATTTCTAAATAATTGTTTACATGTGTCATAGTTAAAGTTACTAATGTAGATTGTGTTTGATAACCACAAAGTAAATTGTTCATGAAACTAAAAGCATATTATAGACTTGCTATACATAGAACTATTCCTCCAACTAAAATACAAAATTGTTTTGATTTTTTTTCAAATCAATCCAAGATATTTTTGCAACAAAAATGCTTTGAAGAGTCTTTTATCGTGTGTAGCGATATTGTAGTGAAAGCAATGAATACGAACCATACCAAAATAGTAGGGACAAATGAGTAACTAACTTTATGGATTATGAATCTCTAAACAAAGGAGAGTATACCTAAGATCATCACGTATATCATAGCTATCATGTTTTTCATTGCTTTCCTCTTCGGTGGCACAAATTTCTGTTTCTCGTGGACAATGCATAACTGCAAAATAACAAGAGGAAATCTATGAATATTGACCAAGTACATGAAAGGAAATAAGATTAATAACATTTGTCTTTATTTCAATTAAAATCTTGAAAGAGGAGTAGGAAAATGGAATATTGCTCAATGATTGGAAGATATACATTGTGTCCTTTATTAACAAAAATCTATTAATAAGCACTATGATTAGGACCATTGCATAGAGATGCTTTATATGTCCAAGGATCCTTAGATTGACTTAATCTTAATCAATGTTTTTATTATTATTCATAACTCACTCATGAAATAACATTTCTATACCTCTAGTTAAATTGGATTAGAAAATACAAAGAGAGATATGAAAAACAAGGCAAACCTGCAAATTTTGTTATGCTAACAACGAGGGAAATAAAAAGGTATCCAGGACACATGGTGGTTCTAGAATTTGAGAACCGTGAAATTTCCCGCAAGGTTGTCAATTGAGACAATATAAGCACAGGTCAAACATAACCATGTATATATTGCTTAATATGTGACAAAGGGCATATTTTCCCTTGTACATGAAAGCATGTTTTTTTTTTTTTTTTTGCATTACAATAACAATAATTATAATTTACTCGATATCAATATTGAGTCGAAGCACATGGGGAGACCTTGTAGAGGCCTAGTAAAAAAATCAATATACCATAATTCATCTTGTGAAAAAAAGGCCTTAGTATCAATGTAAAGCAAAAAAGTTCAAAAAGCACAAGAGTAAAACATGCCATTTATGAATTCCTGGTTTACCTAGAAATGAGTTTAACATCATTGTCATTTTCCTAGTTTATGGATTCAGTGACCTAGTGTAGTAACTTATAAAATTTTGCAAACAAAAGAACAATATAATACATATCCCATAAGAAAGGTAGCATAATGAATTATTTGCAAAGGTACATGATGAAACAAATATTAAGATTGAAAATCACAAAATTATAGGGAAAATTATGCATTGTTAGATCAATTATCTTATTAACATTAAAATATGAAAACGCGTAATACATATAGACTAGTTTCAATTTCAGAAATGAGTGCATTATTAACTGTATCATGATTATGTCGATACATAATACTGCTATACTGAGTATATCAAATGGCATATGAGTGTACTCAAATATTATTTCATAAAACTTCCCAACAATATTAAATAATAGGTAATAAGTGCTTTAAAAACACATACCTCTTTATCCATAAATTTAAGCTTTCCTGCTCTCTCAGTCATTTTGAAGTTTGAAGTGTGGCATGTGTTTTGGATTGTCATTAACCCCAATTCATTGATTCACCGATAATATTCGTACAATAAAAACAAGTGGTTGGAGAGAAATTATAGACACATTTTCTGTTATACTCCGTAACTAACTATGTTTTAACATGCTCATTTGACATATGTTTTTGATTGGTGTATTGGTGCAAATAACAACTTTTGCCTCCAATTCAGGGCTAAATGAAACTGAATTAATATTGAACATAGTTCTGCTATGCTTAATAAATACAAGGATAAAAGAACTTGATTCAACGATTGAACAATTCCAACATTTCTGAAGTAGGTGCGTCCAGATATACAATTTTAGTGATATTTTTATCAATCATAATGAGTTCCAGATTGTTACTGTGAAAGCACATACTCTAGAGTGACATGAGAAATCGAAAATAAGAAATCAAGGTACCAATGATCAAGAGATTATTTTACACATTTGTCAATCTCTTGTTGACAATATATCTAAAACACTAAATTGTATATGTTAAATAACAAGTGCTACATAGTAGCTATTCCCTGTGGCTTAGTTAAATATAGGTAAATTAAAGTGAAAAACAATAAAAGAGCTATGTGACATTGGTTATGAGAACTATCCAACAGAACATTGGCTATCAGAACTGTCCACTAGAATTCAATTGTGTGCAGAGAAAAAAAAAAAAATTCCTTCCAACATTTATTGAGGGTTGATTTACTCTCCAAAAAGGTGTTAAGTAATTCAGAGCGGGATTTGTATATAGATAGGATGATCTTAGTTTGAGTGAACTAATTTTGATGTCGGTCTTTGAAGAAATCAAATGAAATCAGATTGATTTGGTTTGATCAAATAGTGTCAACAAAGTTTTGTTAGTGGTCATGAAATTCAGTGGGAGATTCAATATTGTGATCAAAATTCACTAGTAGATTTGAGATCAAAATTTAAGCAAGTGGATCTACCATTGAAATATAAGATGTAAGCACATGGTTTGATTTGTTAATAGGAATTCCAAAGTGCAATAGATTTTGTGTGTACACTGCATCCATCATCAAAGTGGAGTAGATTTTGTGTAGACACTGCATTCATCAAGAAGCACTAGATGGGTGGAATGTTCAGTCGAAACATTGTTTCAAAAATTTATTACAATACAAATAGCCATGAAAGTCTACATTCAATTAAATTAGTTCTTAATTTTTTACACAAAACTATAATTTTTACACAAAACTAAAAAGATTTACATAGTTTTTTTTTTGGATTTTTTTCTACAATATAAACAACTATAAACATCTACATTCAATGAAATTACTTTTTAAATTTTCCTAAAATAAAAATAATATGATTGATTATTAAAAACAAACATATGATTGATTATAAAAAAACAAACCTAATGCACTAATCTTTAAATCATCAGAAAACTTGATGAGATTTATATTTAATTTGTTTTTAAATTTTTACCAAAAATAAAAAGAATATAATTGGGTATTAAAAACAAACGTTGTGGTTGGTAATTTGGAATTGTTTATATTTGGGAGTTTATCCCAAAAACTTGATTTCATATTTTAATTTATTATTAATTTTTTACAATAAATTAGTTTTTAAATATAATATAATTGGTATTAAAAAAGAACACTATTTAGTGATTTGGAGTAATGGGAAAACTTATTCAAATCTAAAATTTATATTTAATTTATATATAAATTAAATTAGTTTTTTAAATATTTCCTAAAAATTAAAAATATATGTTAGTTATTAAAAAAAACACTGTACTTACTAATGTTCAGTTTTATGAAAATTTGATTTATATTTCAAAATTTTCAGTATTCTTTAAATGTTGATTTTTTTGAAAGTTGTCCTCTTAATTTTTTATTATTATCTAATTTGTCCAGGATGTGGTTAGGGATCATTTGAAATCAAAGCATGACAGATGCACTGGTTGAACAACACAATTAAGATTTGCCCATAAATTTTTTTACTCAAATTCCGATAATTTTTAGTGAAATTGTATTTTATTATTATTATTTAAATTATAAATAAATAATAATCCTAAAAAACATTAATTGTATAAGTGCAATTGATTCAAATCTAAGTTATTAAGATCTTATGAAATTTATGACATAAGCGACATAATAAATTAACTTTTACCTCGATAAAAGCAACCTATTTTACATTAAATTTAACACCCGCAAAATCTCTTAAAATCTACTTAAACATATGCATGCTACTATCTTTTTTCATATTTTCCTATGCATGCATATTTTGTAATGCATGCGTATTTTGTTTTATTATGCATAGTACCAACTACACTGCATGCATTGGTTGATGAGCTTATGTTTGCATTTTTATAATGTGCAATATTTTGTGTAACAAATGTCATCTCGACATCCATCCCACTATTCAATTTTTTTTAACAACTCTCTCAAATATGAATTATTTTAATAAAGATTGAATGAAAATTTTCTTATTGGTAGTGGTATACGAAAATGTTTATTTGATAATAGTCCTAATAAAATTTTCAATTTGAATTTGAAATTTTGTACCAAGTTACAACCTTCCTAATGCTATGAAACCAACTCACAAAAAGATAGAAAAGATAGATCAACGACTTAGAAATCAGCCTCTTCGAGGAGGCAACCTCCTTTACATTACACAAATGAACAATTCTTGGATGCTACAAATGAAAAGACCTCCTTTATATATATAAGAGTCTAAGGGGTCACGATTTAACCAAAGCCGACCTAACAATAATAATATAAGGGCACAAAAATAACAATATGGGGACAACAGGGGCACAACAATAACAATAAGGGATACAATGACAATAGCAAAGGGGAATCACTAGTATTATAGGGACCCAACATGCCCCTCTCCTTCAAAAAAGTGTTGTCCTCAATGTTTGAGTAGTTTTGGATGCTTCTGTAAAAAATTATGATGATTTTCCCCAGGTTACTTGTTTGAGATATAATTCGGGATCATGTAAAAACCCTAACTTCCTTGGATCATATCTTCGAAAATATAGCGATACAAGATCTGAAATTTGGACCCGAGGTTCAGAGCGATTTCGGCTAAAATGTGTTTTTTTTTTTTGCTTCTAAAACGTCAAAGAAAAAATATTATAGTGAAAATTCCACGATGACCTGTTTGGAGCAGCGAAACCCTAGAATCCAAGCTCTGATACCAAACGTTATGAAACCAACTCACAAAAAGATAGAAAAGATAGATCAATGACTTAGAAATCAACCTTTTCGAGGGGGAACCTCCTTTACATTACACAAATGAACAACTCTTGGATGATACAAATGACAAAACCTCCTTTCTATATATATGAGTCTAAGGGGTCACAATATAACCAAAGCCAACTTAACAATAATAATATAAGGGCAAAAAAATAACAATAGTGGGCTTCTATGGGGCACAATAATAACAATATGGGGACAATAGGGGCACAACAATAACAATAAGGGATACAATGACAATAGTAATGGGGGAATCACTAGTATTGTAGGGACCCAACACCTAAGCTCATATTATGTTTATGAATCAACTCACTATTCACATCACACGTGACTAGACAAGGAGCGACGTCCTGCAGATGTACTTTTCAATTTTGAAATTCGAGGCATTTCCCAATAAAGTGTGAAAGTTTTTAGCCAATCAGTGGAGAGATAATTTTAAATAAATAATGGTGACCTAATAAGAATTTTATTTTCTAAAGTTTTACTTTAATAAAACAAAAAATATATAAAATGTTTGACTAAATTAATACTAGGTCAACTAATTACTGAGTGCAATATCCCTACGCGGTAGGGATAATAAATCAATAAAATCAAGTACAAAAGTGTTGCAAACAATGATACCTAATGTAGTACACCTAAGTTTAATGAGTTGATCATTTGATTTTCATTCATGTAATCTTTGGCGTTTTAAATTTGTTATCAACCCTCCAACACATTTAAAATCAAAACAGACATTCTATTCTAGGACATGGTATTGTTCAAATCAGAGGGTACGTGTGGCAGGAACGTGATTATTTTTCTAGGAAAAGAAGGTACAAATCCAACTTGCATAGAAATGCACATGTTTCAGCTCAAAGGATCGTGTGAATCGATTTGTTAGTTCAAACATCACATAGTGATCAACGATCGACTTATAGTCAATTCATGGTAGCGTACTGATCCAAATGGATCCTAGAAAACCCTCTGAGTCTTCGAAATATCAAAACTATCGCAAAAGAGGAACTCTTAGAAATAGCGGATTACACTATCGGGAGGCAAAAACATGAAGAATACAAGGAAATAAGGCCTATCAGAGGCTTAAAACAACTTTGCATGAGAGTCGTCGGCTCTGGCCGATAAATGGTCCAGATCCGATTGGCATATCGCAATCGGCAGTGGCTATTGGAGGCTACCACAGACTTATTGCGATAGCGATCAGCGTGGTCAACGAGGACCATCGATCAAGCGTGCAGATCGACGGCCCAAGTTGAATCGCGATATCGTAACTGGCGATTACAGAGGAGCGCTTACAAACGGCCTGAGGGTCTATGCGATATGCGATTGCGATCAATCACATCGCATTATCGTGTTGGAGCATTTCAACCGAGCGGGGATGATATAAATATGATTCGCGATAGCCGGACCCAATGGAAATATAGATGATATTATATATATTTTGAGATCCGGAAAACAGGGTTTTCCTTTGTATTTCGCGTTTTCGTTAAATAAACAAAATACAAAGGAAAAAGTGCCGATGCGATGAAACTAGACCCGAAAGGGTTTATTAATACTATTGTATATTATTTCAAGTTTGATTGAGCCATTTTGCGGGATTTTCATGTTTTAATGTATTTTTTAAATACAAAGGCAAATCACGAAACAAGTGGGATTTCGGGCGGGCCGTAGGCGGTAAATGGTTTTGGCTGGGCTCCACCCGAGCCCATACACTGGCTGCCATGTGTCCAAGCGTTGGAGAGAGAAAACCACCTTTTTCGAGCAGTTAACTCCCGTATGCATGGGCCGCTCGAAATGAATCTCAACCGTTGGATCAAGAGCCCTCAGATCAATGGTGGAGATGCAATAAGCGATATAAAGGCAGACTTGATAGGATTTATAAGGCGGAATCTATAATATTTCAAATCTGATAAACGACAGATTAACGGATTTTCACAGTTTTATGTGTATTTCTTTGTGTAAATAGAGAACGACCATTTTTGGGATTTCAAAGGCATCGATGGACCGTTCCATTACAGAATAGGTGGCCACCATCCCTGAAGACATTTAACAATGATTGCTAATGCTCAGAGGGGGATTTGAGCAGACAGAGGCCGAGAGCCAGAGAGCCCGAGAAGGGGAATCAAACAGAGAATGCCAATTGGCTTTAAAGCCATAGAAGACAAAAGACAGAGACAAGCAGTGCTGAGACATAGAGCAAATCGAGACAGAGAATCAGTGAGGAGAGTCTGTGTACTCTGAAAGACTTGGGGGATCCAAGTAAAACCTTGTTGTTTTGTATCTATTATGTGAGACTCAAATTGAGCTCACTTTTGTAAAAACTCTGCTTCTGAAGACATAATAGAGAGGTCACCACTGAAGGCTCGACTAGGAGACATAGCCCAGGAGTGTTGGGTGAACTCCTTATTGAACTTGTTGTGTTCATGTGTGTTTGTCTATTATGTTCTTTAACTACTTCATTGTCTATGTATTTCACAACCTTATCGATACATTGCACAAAGTAACATAGACAAATCCATGCACATGAGTCTGTAATACCTTAATAATTGCCTAAGATCTCATTATCAGATCAAGTGGTATCAAAGCTTTAGGTTTACTAAGGCTAGACAAGCTTGTGCTGGATTGTTGAATGCTAACTAGGTCAAAGCTCAAATTAGGAAAAGAAGAACTAGTTGAGGCTAACCCAGAAATTGGAAGAATCTATCCTAGGAGGAAAATGGCAAAAGAAATTCGCTTGGAATCAGACTCTCAGTTCATGGACAGTTTCATGACCATGAGAGCCATGGTAGAAGAGATATATCGAGAATTTAAGAAAGGTCAAGGTGAAATTACTTCAACCTCCAAACAAGACAAAGGAATAGAGGAACCTCTTCTAGATGGCCATTCAGAAGGTAAAGGGAAAAGGGAAGAGCCTCCTCTATCAACACCTCCTTCTAGCCCTGAAAATAAAAAGAAGAAAACATATTTGATTAATTTAGATGTAAAATTTGATTTTCCAATCTATGATGGAGAATTAAATGCAGAAAAGCTAGATAAATGGATTAGATAGATTGATGTATATTGCAGGGTGCAGAACATCGATTCAGAAAGGAGAAAGATTCAGCTGGCCAGCCTTCGCCTTGGAGGAACTGCTCTAGTGTGGTGGGAAGGCAGGACACAAGCTGATTTGAAGAAGCATGGTAAAATTCTTTCTACCTGGAGTGAATTTGTTTCTGCCATTAAAAACAATTCTATCCACTAGCTTCTATGTAGCAAGCAATGATGAGTTGGCAAACTCTTCACCAATTAAAGGGCCAAAGTGTACAAAGCTATACCCAGGAATTTAGAAAAAGAGCTTTAATTCTAGGCATTTCTTTAGACTCACCTAAAACTTTGCTGAAGTATATAGGTGGTATGCATATCTATTTGAGGCACACCATTCTCATGTTTAACCCTACTAGCATAGATGAGGTATCAGTTTAGGCTACACATCTAGAGTCTAGAGGCAAGAATTCGAACCCAGAGATTGGGGGATCATCAAAACCCACTGCAAGCAAGAACAAGGAAAAGAGGAAGCGGAAATGGAAAGAGAGGAAGGAAAATGCTGTACAGAAAGACAAACCTTCATGCACTCACTGCAAGAAGGATGGACATGATGATGCACATTGTTGGTCTTTGCATCCGGAGCTGAAACCTAACAAGTTTGATGGCAAGAAGAAGAAGACTGCTGCTGCTATTCAGAAAGATTCGGGATCAAACTTAGGTGATGAAACAATAGTCACAACCACAGGTATAAAAGGTAAAAATTATGAAGCATCTACTAGTAATTCTGCACAATCTATTGATAATGAAGAAAATGAGAGGAAAAGGCATGAGCTTTTTCATATTAGAGTTATTTCCAAGCATCAAAAGATTGATACTTTATTTGATAGTCGATCACAAGTAAACTTGATTTATGAAGCAATTGTAAAGAAGTTGGGACTACTAACAACACCTCACAAGAAGCCATATCCATTAGGTTGGGTATATGATAAAGCAAAACTACAAGTGACTAGACAATGTAAACTTAGGTTTGCTTTTGGGTCAACTTTTGTAGATGAGGTTGAGTTAGATATAGTTCCCTTGGATATATGTGGTATTGTTTTAGGAAGTCCTTACTTGTGTTAGACTCTGTCTCATGTCAGTGTGAGATTGATTCTTCTTCAAAACCCTATTTTGAAGAAGAAATCATTAAATGTGTTGTTTTAGAATATGTAATTTATTCTCCAGCTCTTTAAAAGGCAGCAGCTTCCTCAGCTCCTATCTCTGCAAAAGCACAAACAAAAGAAAACAAAACATCATCAGCAATCATGTCCATTTGTTTGGTCTGGTCTAGAAGTTGTCTTCGGTTATCATTTGGTTATACAACTCTCCATACATTTGGTTGCTCAGATCTGGTTACTTAGCAAAGGAATCGCTGGAATGAAAGGCATACTTTAATCTCTTGACAAGCATATGCCTGCGGGTTTGTTGCCTAGCCTTCAGCAATGTATATAAGGAGGTGGATTCCTCAAGGAAATCGAATATGATTTTACACCAACATTCGTGGCTCCATGCACAGTTTTGCAATGGAATTGGCTTGCCATTGGCACTATATACTTTGAGCTCAATCTCCCTCTATGCAAATCTCTGCCAATTGATTACAACAACACAGAAGGGCTAGTGCAGGGAAAGCTCAATGTTCATTTCGTTTCCCACACCCATGATGATCTGGGATGGCTCAAGACAGTTGACCAGTATTATGTGGGTTCTAACAATTCAATTCAGGTGTGTAAGAGCATTACGTACTATGTTGAGTGCCACTGTTCATAATGTTCTATATTACATGAGTCCTATTTACTGCCAAGATATCATTGATTCGGTATCCAATCAATTGAACAGTTTGTATTTGAAATTTCTCAAAAGGAATCCAGTTTAGGACGAGAATGGTTTCTATTCCTATGAAAAATGATACAAAATTGGCGTGAGGGACAAAACCTTATTCCCAGTTTAACACCAAAATATGCAATATCTTAAAAAAAACAAAAGGAGCAAAAATGCCTAAAACACCAATGAGTGTATCAAATCCTCTCCAGATTCTAGAATATGAAGTAAATCCAGTAGAGTTATCATTTCCACAAGGTGCAGAGACATCAAAGGGTAGCTATCAATTAGCCAAGTGGAACAGGACAAGAGTTGCTTCTTAACAAGGACTATTATTCTGACCCAGAAAGCATAAAACGTTTCAAGAATGAATTGACACTGCTACAAAAGGTTCGACATCCTCATGTGGTTTAGTTTGTGGGTGCTGTCACACAAAATGTTCCTATGATGATCATTGCAGAGTATCTTCCAAACGGAGATTTGAACAGTTACCTCCAAAAGAAAGAACGTTTACAACCTGCAAAGGCAGTGAGAATTGCTCTTGAGATTGCAGAAGGAATGAATTATCTTCACGAATCCAAACCGGAGGCAATCATCCATTGTAATTTGAAGCCAAGGTGCCAGAAATATTTTGCATGATAGTGGGGGGCATTGGAAAGTGACAGATTTTGGATTGAGTCAATTGTTGAAGTTATCATCAGATAATGTTCGAGAATGGCATCGACGTCCCTTGGATGATACCTTAAGGTTATATATGGCGCCAGAGGTTTACAAAAATGAAGCATTTGATAGAAGTGTGGACATTTTCTCGTTTGGTCTTATTCTTTATGAGATGATTGAAGGTATCCCACCTTTCCACCCGAAATCACCAGAAGAAGTCTCCAGACTGATAGCTTTCGAGGATAAGAGACCAACATTCAAACTCAAGCCAAAGCATTATCCAAGTGATCTGAAAGAGTTGATTGAGGAAATGTTGGGATAGAAACCCATGGTCAAGCCAATCTTTTTTGCAATTATTGTGCGTATAGACAGAATAAGGCCCTTATGTGTCAAACAGAGCTTGCTGGCATTGATCGCATAGTTTTAATCCAGGCTCTTAAGCTGCTAGAGCAACGCGCGAAAGCCGTGATTTTTAAAGGAACATCCATAGATGATGAAGAGAAATCTCGAGGAGAGCGAAAGGTTTGGGAAAATATCCAAAAAAGGATTTGTCAACTAGAAAAATTTGGCTCACGTCCTTGACACCTGGCCCTTCACTTCAGCCAAAAACAAACAAAGACACCTGTTACCAGATGAATAGGATTCGTTCCTATCTATGACCTCAGTTAGTCATACGATGGGGTCTGCGCTCTAATTGTTGGGCTTTTTGGTTAGAGATTTTCGAGGAGAAAGATGTTACATGTTCTATTTATGTAACTTCAGGTGAAACAGCGCAGAGGTTTTTGGATCGATCTATTTTCAAACAGCAGAGCTTATTTAATGTATTAAAAATAATCATTTGTGAGAGAGGGGAGAATTCTGAGTGCTGAGAGGTGTGTGTAACAGAGCTTCATTGTACAGTTTTTATACAGAGATTTTTAATGAAATCACACAACTCTGACATCTGAGATTCCTGTGGTATGAAAGTTAGCATAAGTTTTTCTTCTGTTTCATATGTAAACTGTTATGTTTCATTTCACTTCATGATCATTTCTAATTGAACAGATGAAGTGTTAAGGTAGAATTCATCATTTGTATGCTCTGCCTTTAAGTTTTTTCAATATTTAATGTTTTCTTCTGTTTGACAAGGATTCATCTCCTATGCCCTTGTCAGCTCCTCACCAGTCTTGCCATCCCATTTAATCTCAATTTGATGTTAAATTTCTTGCCTACCTTGCCTCAGTTGATAATCTGTGTTTTTTATTATATTTCTCTGTTCAAGCTGTTACTTTGCCCATGCAGCCCAGAAAAACCCCGTCATTTTATTAAAAACCCTTTTTATCAATTTACTAGCCTAAAATCAGTGTTTCCACATTGGTTATCCCGCCCATTGAAGATCTTTATCGAGATAGACCGGAGAGAGCCCTCTCCTGCCCCGTAGGGCTAGCTACGAGGCTAAGTGGTTTGATGTTGCCTTGAAGTTTACCTTTTTCAGCCTGAGGTGAAATTTCAAGCGCTAACATAGCAGACAATAGTAATTTAAGCTGTGCTGGGCATGATTGCAACACTTCCAAAGCCGACATTGTTGAAGGGGAAATAGCTAAAGCTTAAAAAATGTTATAATTATGAGTAGCTCTTGCATGTGGATTGAAAGCTGATTTTCGAAGTATAACTTTAGCAGGCGGTTTGATTACTAAGTCAGGGTTGGGTTTCTCGATCTGTAGTGGACTAGAACTAGGAGGAGATGAAGTTGATGTGTTTGAATTAGAAGATTCTGCTTCTTTACCACCAACAGGATTTTTATTACCATAATCTTGTGATCGCGTTGCAATCCTGACATGAGACATCATCATAACGGGTTCTTCTGAGGCATTCGAGGAAGAACCAATCATCTTACTATCTTGAGTAGGAAAATGATCCTTCAAGACAACAGGCATTTGAGAACCTTTAATGATTTTCGAAACCGCTGCTCGATGTGGGCAGTCTTTAGTAAAATGATCCTCGTCGCAAATGAAACATGGATAGCGAGGTTTACATTTTTCGTCAGTAGATTCATTTTTATCCATTTTATCTTTTGAGTTTTGTTTGTTTTTCTTCTTCCCCTTCTTTTTACCACCGAATTTTGATTTGGCCGTAGATGATTCTACGACATGGATATGGGCAAAAATTTCAGCGGAAGAATCTCATATCGGGAAATCAGGTAAATTTATAATAGGAGAAGAATTATTTGAAGATTTATTCTTACTTTTAGTACTAACTGAACCAATCATACCATCAGAGGCATGAGACCCTGAAGGATCTACAGTTATTTGACCGTGTTTTGGAGGATCTGGGATTTTTTCATGGAAAGTATCTGACTACGTATAGACGAGGTCAAGGTACTGAGCCTGAGCAATGACTTGCTCTTCAGTGACAACTCCTACCTTAGCTACATCTTAAATGATTTTAGGTAACAATGATTTAATGAACCATTCCGCTAAAACCTGATCCGAAATGAAAACTTTCACTAAACGCCTTCTACGTCGCTATTCATGAATATGATCAGAAATATATGTGGACATGGATTGTTTTAGTGAAGTTAACAGTTCTGTTCCATTGTCGTATCTGATAGACAACTAAAAATGATTATAAGGAGAGCTTCAGCGTAAATCACATAAGACAGAATTTTGTCGACGCGTTTCGAACCAACCAATGTGGTTCATCGTCAGGACAAGATGAAGAAACAGATCTAGATCTGTTTCTTCATCT
>APFE030231763.1:92024-129904 GCA_000404065.3 Pinus taeda | reverse complement strand
CAAGTAGTTATTGTATCACTTACAATAAGAGTAGTGAATTTGTTTGCGGATATGTTGATTCTGATTTTGCAGGTGATTTGGATAAGAGAAGGTCAACATCAGGGTATGTCTTTACTCTTGCAGGTGGAGCTATCAGCTGGATTTCAAAGCTATAGAACATTGTCGCTTTATCCACTACTGAAGCAGAATACATTGCTGCTTCTCAAGCTTGCAAAGAAGAGATTTGGTTGAAAGGTTTGTTTGGTGAATTTGGTAGGTTGCAGGACAACATCAAGTTATTTTGTGACAGTCAAAGTGCAATACATTTGGCTAAGAATCCGGCCTATCATATTAAATCAAAGCATATACCGATCAAGTACCATTTTGTAAGACAGGTTATCACTGAAAGGGGATTCTCTCTTGAAAAGGTGCATACAAAGGAGAATTATGCAGACATGTTCACGAAACCAGTTTTGTTAGAGAAGCTACGCTGGTGTTTGGCTTCTCTTGGCTTGCAGAAAAGATAAGTAATAAAGAAACAGGGCATCAGGCTAATTGTTGTCAAGGTGGAGATTATTGAGATTTTCTGTTTTAAATAAAATAGGCAAAAATCTCAGTAGGTGACAAAAATAGGAATTTGTTGCTAGATTAGCTCCAAGCTGTTGGGAGAGAGTTAATGCATCCTATATTTGATGTGAGAGGATTTATGAGGCAGTTAGATTCTCCTAGCTATAAAACAGGTATTCATACGGATTGTTTTGTGAGAGATGTGAGCAATTGATTAATTTTTTTAATCTCCTGTTTGATAATAAAGATTGTCGATGCCTATGTTTGGTGGATGTAGCCCAGAATGGTTGGGTGAACCACGTTAAATTGTTGTGTCTCCTGTGCATGATTTATTTGTTATGTATATTGTTTATTTATCCTGCTGCACATATTTGCCTCTAACAAAGGAGGGGCTTGCATAGCTAGATGAGCTCGAAGAAGAATGATTTTTGGTTGGATTTCACTAGCAAGTCCAAAAGCAGCATGAAAAGGCATGGCATGATTGACACATCAAGCTGCACATATTCAAGGTAAATGATTTGGTTTTGTTGTATGATAGTAAGTATGATAAATTCCCCAGAAAGTTCAGGATGCACTGGTTAGGGCCATATGTTATTAAGGAGATTACTGACAAAGGCACAGTATAGCTGGTTAAGTTAAATGGAGAACCTTTCCCAAGAAAGGTGAATGGAAGTCGCTTGAAGCCATACAACGGTGATCTGGCCATGTGACTATATGGAAGTGGCATAGTCTTAGCACTCCAGGCATCTGAAAGGAGGCGCGGGGCTATAAACAGGACTGCTCAGGAACTGCGCGATGTCAGGACTGCTCGAGAACTGCGCGATGTCAGGACTGCACGGAGTAGGGAAGTGTCACAAGGTCTGTGACAGTGCGAAGACAGTTGCACTAGCACACAGGTCTGCCGTAAAGTGACCCTTAAAGTCACTATTCACAATTTGACGGTTGGTTTGAGGCTAAATGGAGTGAGTGGCAGACATTTAAGGTGAACTTTACGGGTTAGATTCTTGAAAATTTGCTGCCAATCTAGCATTAATGGGCCAAATGTGGGGGGAACAGTCGAATTTGAATTCAAAAATCCCTATAAATTACAAGTGGTTGTCCAACAAAAAACACTTGGCATTTCGAAAATTCAGTTGTTGCGCTATCAAGTGTGTATGGACATTTTTGAATTTTGAGGCTTTGAGAGCAAGTTCAGTGTTTGAAACATTCCCAAAGGAGATGTAAGACCTCTTAACTAGACTAATGTTGACACCAAAGGAAGTTGCACAGGAAATTGTGGAAGTGGAAGCCCCAGAGAGCGTCGGAGCAATAGTCGAAGCCCCTAAATTACCCAAAACACCGTGACCTAAGAAGGATAAGCAGGCTATGATCCTGGTGCACGTCTCACCCAGAAATCCATAAAGGACCAAGCTCACCTTGCAGGAAAATGGGAAGGCCATTAATCTGGAGGTCAATGAGGAGGAATCTGAAGAAATCCTGGTGGATGAGGAGGACGAAGAAATGGAAGTTGAAACCCAGGGTGTGAACCCTATTACTCGGTTACCTGAACATGTTCCTCTACACAAGGGTAAAGCCAAGGTGTCGAAGGGCATAGATGAGAGGAAGAGCTCTTTGCAAACTCTGCTGCTCCCAGACGATATTTTTTTCAGGGACTGCACTTGGGGCAAGTTCCTATGTTGAAATTTGAAGATTAGGATCTCGTAGACCACAAGAAGTTCTCGCATTTAGTGATTGAGCAACTAATGCGCTAGAGGATTGACGCGACTACTGGAACAATTCAATTGGAGTTGCGTACATGGCTCAGAGGTGTAGAGAAAGCCAGATTGCTTAACCTACTTTAGGTGCCACATTACCACTGCTCCCGAGTGACCATCTTCGTCATCAGGTAGTTGTTCTGCTTGGTGCATGATGAGTGTTTGTGGCTAGAGGAGTCTATTCCCATCACAGACCACTTAATTCATCTGATTACACTGCTGCCTTACTCAGGGGAGGATCCAACCAAAATTTCAGAGGGAAAAGGTGGCGAGTTGGCCCTCACGGAAGTGATGAAGAAGAAGTTCAAGCTGGAGAAGAAGAAGCGAGGGTATGCCATCTCTAGCATTAACAACCCTGCAGTCAAGGTCACGACACAAATATTAGCAGGGAAGGTGAAGCGGAAGTGCCACGTGGATGAGGTGCCTGTGCCAGTGATTGCACTAGCAGCCCAATGCATTGAAGGAGTCCAGTTCAACTGTGTGAATTATCTATGCAGTGAGTTCCTTGTGAACTATCATGAGGCACAGGAGTAGGGAAAAACATTTCACTACGCATGGCTCCTGCTTTCAATCATACTAGTGGCATGGGAGCTGCCCAAAGGCATCCAATTCCCTTCTGTCGCATCAGACCTTCCAGAGGCAACGAAGTATGCTTCACTAGGGGCAACCAAGGATGTGCAGCGTATCAGAGAAAGTAAGATCTTCTAGGTCCTAATAGAAATGAGCATCCGAATGGGGATCAAGCACAAGCCATGGTTGTCACCCACAGTCTATGCCATTTTGCAGAGCTTTACAGAGTTCAAAGCGGATTTCCACCATGTCTTTATCAGGGTGCGAAAAGACCCCACAAAGACATGGCACAACTTACCATATCTGGCAACTGACGATGTGATATTTGTATTCCTCTAGTCTTGGCTGCTGAAGTGGCGCGCTCCAGCAAGCTATTTAGTGGAAACAGACAAGTCCGTTGCGCAGCACAAGAAGGAAGAGACAAAGCTTCGAATGGTGTAGCTGGCAGAAAAGCACAGAAAAGAGGACGCAGAGGCTAAGGCCTAAGCAATGCACGATGCTACGAAATTGGCCGAACAATAGACGACAGGAGGAGAAGAGCATGAAGGATAGAAGTCACCTTCACCTGGAATTGAGGGATGTCACCATGGAGGCCCTCCACCAATTTGAAGAACAGTAGCAGTTGGTATTAGGGTCTCTTTGAACAGAACTATAGGAGTTGCAAGTTCGCACTCCACAGGCTGGTGCAATGTCCACCAGCCTCGCGATCGTCACTTCAGCTACTGACGAGATGTTGTGCACAAGGATGACCAACATGATAGTGCTACCAAATGGAGTGCTCACTACAAAGAATGAGGTCTACAGGCTCACGGTCAGCAGTCTCAAAGGGGTAGTATTAAATATGGCCACGTTCCCTAAGGAGATTCTCTACCTCTTGCAGGATGGAGTCACCGCGGAACTTTGAGCTAGGGAGAGTCTCGCTCTACAGGTAATGAGAAATTAGCACATCAACATTGAGTAGTTGGGCCTACAACGCAATGAAGCAGTAGAGTAGAATAAGCAGATAATGCAGGTTGTGGAGGAAGTCTACCGGATGGTCCTGGAGTTGGCCATTCAAGTATAGGAATCAGTTGAGGTGCGCATCCGCAAGTTAGCAACAGGGGTGCGCGACGTTCGAGCAAAGAAGGCCAATGTTTAGCTGGAGCTGAACCTATAGATTACAGAATTGCAGTTGAGGGCTCAGCCTTCAACTCTGCTAGAGGTCAAATAATAGTGTACCACCATTGTCACAATAGCAATAGTAGTGGTTGATAGTGTAGTGGCAGACTGCATGTAGTTTTTTGAATAGTCATTTGAGGTCCTAACCACCCTGCAGGAGGACCTGAATGTAAAGTGCCTGGAGACAGAGGCGCACAAGCTACAGTAGAGGTAGGACTAGGTTAAAGGGACCACACAGACATTTGCCCTTACACAAATACTTACATGGATGCAGGAGGCAAAGGCGCTCAAGGAAGAGGTGGATGCCACTCATCATAAATAAGAGGTCTTAAAAGCTCGCCTACAGCCATTGATAGACAATGATTATACAATTACAACCTCCATTGAAGGAAAGCTCACACAACTGCAAGAAACTTAGCTGAAGATTCAGGGCAGCAGTTCAGTAGTAGCAGTCACCGAACAACGCATGGAAGAAGTCCAACAGGCGGCCACTCAGCTTAAAGCCCATATTTTGGTCCAATTTTGTAATCCAAATGTAAAGACTCCGCATTTTGTGGTTGTGGAGCACGCTATTGTTAAAGAGTTATAGGGTTGTCTGCCCTTATTTTGATAATGTAATTTCGACTATAAAAGATCTACCCATTGTCCGCTGACCATGGGATTGTATAAATAGAGCTAAGCCCTAAGTAGTTAAAAAAGTAATGAAAATCGAACATGTATGAGAGATAACTCTGAAGTAGAAGTCTATGTCTTGGGTCGTAGCATAGGTAGAGGCTCTGCAGTTGAGTGCACAGAGGCCTAGTAGTCCGTAACTAAGTTCATAAACCCTTATAGCTGAGTGCACATGGCAGGTCGAGTCAATAATTATTCATAATTATCAATAAAGAGAAGTATTCTACAATTTCTATGCCTTTATTTCTTGTTTATGCATCTGTTATATTAAGTATGAATTTCAATTATAATGCTTATGTGATGCGCAAATATATGTAAATGTGTTGGTTAAATGAACACAAGTAAGAACAACTGTTTACGCAAAGCTAACTAAGATTTGTTAATAATATAAGTAAGATACTTAGCCCAGTTTGGGAGATATCTCAGTTCACTACCCTAGCAGCATGAAAGGAATTCAGCCCCTGGTTAGGGCTACACAGAAGCTGATAATAACATTTCATGAAGGTACTGAATGGTAGAGCATAGGGACAAGAAACCTGCACGAAGGCATGTATAGTTGGAATAAACTGACATCACAACCATCTCAAGGGTGCGGAAAATGTGTTGGTTAAATGAGCGTAAGTAAGAAAAACTGTTTACGCAAAGCTAACTAAGATTTGTTAATAAGATAAGTAAGATACTTAGCCCAGTTTGGGAGATATCGCAGTTCGCTACCCTAGCAGCACGAAAGGACTTCAGCCCCTGGATAGGGCTGCACAGAAGTCGATTATAACATTTCACGAAGGTACTGAATGGTAGAGCATAGGGACAAGAAACCTGTGCAAAGGCATGTATAGTTGGAATAAACTGACATCACAACCATCTCAAGGGTGTGGAAACTTGGTTCCAGCATCCCCCCATACTGCATCGGGTGAGACTTTAGTTCATGCTCCGCGGACTGATGGCAAAAGGCCCAGTAGTGTAGGGATTTGTTTGGCTAACTAACGTTGAACCTGGGTCAAGCCCCCTCAAGCCAACATAGATAATGCAAATTTGATTGCATGGAAATATTTTTTAGCCTCTGAAGACCATTTTACCTCATTGTCTTTTTTCAACATGTTTGTCATCTCTTTTAAATGTCCAGTGAGGTTAGGGATGAATCTTCTCAAAAATTTGATTTTCCCATTAAAAGATTGAATTTCTTTCTTCTTCCTTGGGAAATCTAATTATTGAATGGCTTGAAATCTTTCAAGATTAATTTGAATGCCATCCTTGGAAATAATGTATCTCGGTAGCTTACCTTCTTCCATGGCGAATAGGCTCTTCTTTGGATTGAGTGAAATACCAAATTTTCTACATTTTTGAAAACAATTCTCAAATGATGTAAATGATCTTCATCAGACCTGGAAAAAACTGTGAGATCATCTAAATATATAACCAAAAATACATCCTTTTAATTAGCGAAAGTTATGTCCATAGTCCGCTGAAAAGTCGCTCCTGCATTCTTCAATCCAAATGGCATCTTGGTGTACATGAATGTACCCCATGGTGTTGTGAAGGTTGTTTTCAACTAATCATCTTTATGCACCAAAATTTGATTGTACCCGGAGTATCCATCTAGCAATGACATCCTAGAAGACCCAACTACCCTCTGAAGTATATGATCCATCTTTGGAAGGGGATAATTATCTTTTAGGGACACTTTGTTTAAATTTCTGAAATCAATGCAAAGATGAATCTCCCAGTATTCTTTCTTACTGGCACTAGATTAGACATTCATTCATAAAATTGAATAGGAACTATGATACCATACTTATAAAGCCTATTTACTTCTTTTTCAATTGATGGTAGCAGCTTAGGATTAATCATTCTCAGTTTCTGCAAAATGGCTTTTGATCGGGCTTCACCAGAATAGTGTGATGAATGATATTCTTGTCATAAACCTTCAAATCTGACTAGTCCCGAGAAAATACATGAGAAAATTCTTTCATTAAAGCTATGTACTTACTTTTCATTTCACGAGATAAGGAATTTGACAGTTTGACCATCTTAGGCTTGTCAGTTGCACCAATGTTTACATATTCAACACCTTTCTCTATGGGGACCATGGTGGGATTTTTGGCAACATCGTGATGATCAAACAACTCTTCCAAAGGTACAATTCCTCTTGGAATTTTGTTGTCCTTCAGTTATAATATTTAAATCTCATCTGATTGAATCTCTGGATCATTCATATTGGATGTATCATCAATGTAGGAATTTTGGAATTCACCTTCCATTTGCAGAAAATTATTGATTTGTTTGTCATCCCAAAACACCTTCCAAAATATCATATTATCAGGAACAGTTGGGTGATGTCTAACATGGATAGAATACTTCTAATTGGATTGAATGGGAATCTTCACCATACTAGCTGCAGTAGCAAGAGAGTCAGCTATAACATTCTGAGTTCTAGGAATAAGATACAAACTATATTCTGCAAACGTTTTGAGGATGTCAAGTACAACATTGCGATAAGCTCTCATCCTTGGATTCTTGGCCTGGTATTTCCCTTCTACTTGTTTGATTACCAACTCGGAGTAGCCATAAACAAAAAATTTCTTTGCTCCCAACTTCTTCAGAATCCTTAGGCCAGCAATCAATGTCTCATACTCTGTCTCATTTTTTGAGCAGTCAAAAGCTAGCTTGTAAGAACTCATTCTTACATTGCGTGGAATTTTACATGAATCATGTAATGGACCATGAATCCAAACACCAATCCCAACTCCTTCTTTTCCCAATGAACCATCAAACTCCATGGTCCAAAGACCATTTTCTTCATCTGGAAAACAAGAATTTCTGAAGGCTGAACTATTTGATCTTTTGGAAGATCGTTGGTTGTCTCAAGACACTTTGTTTTCTGCACTATCTCATCAATCTTTTCAAGAGGATTTACTGGCTGCAAACACTCTTAATTAATCTCTTTTCCTTTAGCAATCATAACTTTCTACACATTGGTTATAACATCTAAAACTTCTGAAATTTCTACAAGTTGACTTTCATCACCCACTGAATTCATATCACTATACAAAATGAAAGAATCAAGATCAGTGTGTACAGCATGTATAGGGTGATTTACTGGTTTTTCCTTGCTACTGATCATGGATTTAATCTTCTTTTCCCAATAGAGTTTTCTGAGTTTCCCAAATACTAGTATAGTAGCATATGAAAATTCAAGTTGTAAAGTGCCTTTTAATTTTTCTCCCCAAGACCTAGAAAGCAATATACCAAATCAAGGAGGAATATCAGTGACCACTACATCCATCAACACATTCTTGGCCAGAATTTGGTCCAAGGACACTACTAAATCTTTGATGAGGCCAAGGCATTTCACTCTACTCAAATCAAAAGAGTAGAGGTCATGATAAGGTCGGGTGATACTTAGTCCTAGTTTGTCCATGATGACTTTGGGCATAAGATTATGTGAGGCATCGAAGTCTAGCATGGCGTTATGGAGGATAAAGTTATGAGGTTTGAGACTAAGATAAAACAGTAGGATTTCACTATCTTCAGGACTTCCTTCTAAGGCTAGACCAAAAAAAATTGTTGGCTCATCATTGGCCACATTTACTATATCTGACATTTGGTCAACCTTAAGCATTTTTTCAATATGAAACTTATACTTATCTTTCTTCACTAATTCAGTGAGAGGAATTGAAAATTTCAACTTAGAAATTTCATTTTCCAAACTAAATAAATTAGATTTATTTTCTACCTCTTTTGTAGCTATTTCCTTCTTTTCAATCTGCCCTTTAGCTTGAGATTCCTTCTTATGAATTTCACTTTGAAACTCCTTATCTTTTCTCACATTGTTGGTAGAGGCCTCATTGGTTTTATCCCGACTCAATATGAAAATCTCTTTTTCTTTATTCTGATTTGTTGGAGCTACTTCTTTGCTTTGTGTGCCTTTCTGTGCATTTTTCCTCTTCTGGTTCAATGTGACAGGTACATTTATGTTCCTTAATTTGTACTATTTTTGCAAATGACTCACAACATTCTGATATCCTCTTTGGTATTCTTCTATTTGCACAGCCCATAGATCATCATTTGTAAGTACAAGTTGTTGATCACTTGGTATAAAAGATTCTTCAGAAAACTGGTCTTATTCTGTTAAAAAGGTAGGTAGCTCATCTTCTTCAAAGAAATTAGTAGTTTCTTCAATATCTTCTTCATCTTCTTCCTGCCCTTTGGTATAATTTTGTTGAAATAGAGTTCTTACCTGTCCTTGAGGATATTGATTTCGCTGCTCTTTCTGTCTATTTCTGAAATATTGTTGTTGTTGGCCATGAAATTTTGGATTCCTTACTGAAGGCTCTTCTTGTCAATCTATTATGGACATTCTATCCATCATTCTTTCCATGGTTTTAATCAGAGTGTCAAGATTTACATCTGAAGATGATGAGGGTTCTTCTTTAAAAACAAATTTCTTCTCAAACCTCTCAAGTTTTGATTTATATTTCTTGATGAGAAGATTAGCTTTGACACTTACTGCATTTCACTACATTTATTCAAGAGTTTTAGGGTCCCTATCCCTAAGCTGATATGCCATGTTTGGGTCAAAAGCATCAGGATAGTGGAGAAGTTCCAAACTAGGAGGAGGTTTCTTATCATCCTGGATTGAATTATACACCATATTGAACCTTGTTGTGAACTCTTGGACTATCTCATTTTGATTCCTTTTCATAGAATTGCACTCAACCAAAATCTGTAGTGGATTTTTCTTTTCTTTCCAATGTGCTAAGAACAATTCTATCAGTCTTTGAGAATTATTGATAGAATTAGCAGCCAAATTGCGAAACCATTTCTTCACATCTCTGAAAAATCTCTGAGATATTATTCTCATCTTAGCATCATCTTCATCAATTTCTTCCAGATCGATAAAATCTATCAATTTATGAACATGATGTTGGGATGTGAAGGTTTTAACCCCGTATAGAAATTACCTGCATACGAATTCTAAAACACATAAAAGAAACAATGCAAGAGCATAACACATAAAACACATATACATAGATATTTTCCCCTCGATCCCAGAACCGGGACTACCAGCTTGATTTTTCATTTAGTTCCTTTCAATGTTATAATACATATTTATACATGTCGAAGCATCCAATACCATGGACCGAAAACCATCGCGTCCAAAAAACATGTAGGAAAGTCATGCACAAAACCATAGGTGGGTCCGCCCAACCTAAAATAGGTTCCAAAACAAAAAAAATTCAGGGTGCTACCCCGGACCCCATAAAGTGGGGTTAAGGGTACACCTCAAACCACCTATGACCGCCCCCCCCCCGCTACACAATCGACGCAACGAAGGGGGGCTCTGCCCCCCTCTAACCCCCCGGTTAACTATGTGGGCTAGTCATGGAAATAATATAACACAACCCAACATTCTCCCACTTGTTTTTTTCTATCCACAAGGGGCCACAAGAGAGCTTAGTCATTTTTCCAACCCTGAAACACCAATTATCTCTCTACACCAAGAGAACTTCTCAGAGCTCATAGATTTTTTCAATGCATCTGCAGTATTCTTCAAAGTGTCCACCTTTACCAGCAACACCTTTTTGTCTTCTATCATATCCCTCACAAAGTGATACTGAACATTAATGTGCTTTGTCTTTGAATGATATGCGGGGTTCTTTGCTAAGAAAATTGCACTTTGGCTATCACAGTCTATCCTTATAGCTCCTTGTTCTAACCCCATACTTGAACACAATCTTTGCAACCAAACTACTTCCTTGCTTGCATGAGTGGCTGCCATGTATTCTGCCTTTGTAGTTGATAGTGCCACTAAGAATTGTTTCTTACTCATCCAACTGACTGCACCTCCAAATAGGTTAAACACATACCCACTTGTAGATCTTCTCTGATCCAGATCTCCAACCTAGTCTACATCCACAAATCCACGAATATCCAACATTTTGTCCAATCTTGATCTTCGTTGGTAGCACAAACCATAATCACTAGTGCCACAAAAATACTTGAAAACCCGCTTCACTGTTGTCCAGTGCTCCTTCCCTGGGTTTGACATAAACCTGCTCAATACTCCCACTTCATGTGCGATGTCTGGTCTAGTATAGACCATTGCATACATCACGCTACCGAATGCACTTGCATATGGAACATGGAACATGTCCTCTTCCTCATCTTGTTTCTTGGGACATTGTTCAATAGATAACCTCACACCTACAGGAATAGGAACCTTCACCAGTTTACTATCCTACATATTAAACCTCTGTAGTATTGTCTCGACATACTTCCTCTGGTTTAACCAGAGCTTTTTATTTGCCTGATCCCTTTTAATTTCCATGACCAAAATATAGTTTGCAACACCAAGATCTTTCATGTCAAATTTGGAGGATAATTGGGTCTTCAAATCCTAGATAATTTCTTTTTCATTTCGAACCAACAACATACCATCCACATACAAGACCAGATAAATAACGCGGTAACCAATTAATTTAAAATACACACAGTGATCTTCTTTGCTTTTGGTGAAGCCAAGTCCCCATATAAATGTATCAAATTTCTGATACCACATCCTTGGTGACTATTTTAACCCATACAAAGGCTTATTTAACTTGCATACCAATTCTTTCTTACCCTTCACCACAAAGCCTTCAGGTTGCTTCATGTATATTTCCTCTTCCAAATCCCCATGAAGAAATCTTGTCTTCACATCCATCTGTACTACCTCAAAATCAAAAGCAGCAGCAACAGATAAAAGTAACCTAATAGAAGTTACCTTGGCAAGAGGAAACAAAATATCACCAAAATCAAATCCCAACACCTGGGAATAACCTTTTGCTACCAACCAAGCTTTGTATTTCTCCACCTTTCCTTCTGCATTTGCCTTCCTCTTGAACACCCATTTGCTGCCAATGGGTTTCCTTCCAGCCGGAAACTCCACCAGATCCCAAACCTGATTTTTGTGCAAAGATGCCATTTCATCAACCATGGCCTCTTTCCATAGTTTTCCATCCTCTGAATCTATTGCTTCCTTCACAGTTCTGGGATCATCATCAGTAACAGACAAAGCAAAATTTGAACAAAAAGTAGATGGATTATACCTTTCTAGCTGCCTTCTTTCTCGAACTGATCTTCTCACACCCGGAGTTTGTGGCTCTTCATCTTCTGATTCCTCCTCTGTTGTAGAGTCTGATTCTTCCTCCTTAAGCTCAAACTCTATATTCTAAGGTTCCTTTGGTTGGAATTCATGTTTAATAACATCATTTACCTCTCTGAACACCACATCTCGGTTGTACACAACCTTCCATGTGACTGGGTTCCAAAGCTTATAACCCTTTAAACCATCCATATACCCAATAAAGATGCACTTTTCAGATTTACTATCCAACTTGGTTCATTTCTCCTTTCGAACATGTACATATGCATCACATCCAAATACCCTCAAATGTGAAAGAGAGGGTTTATTACCAATCCATATCTCTTGTGGCGTCTTATCCTCCAACACTGATGAAGGTGACACATTGACCAAGTAACATGCAATATCCACCTCCTCTGTCTAGAATTCCTGTCCTAACTGAGCATGCTTCTTTCCCTTTCCATCAACGTCTTATTCATTTTTTCTGCAACTTCATTTTGCTAAGGTGTATATGGATTAGTCTTCTGTCGTGCTATACCATACTTCTTACAGAATTCTTCAAATTCCTTGCTGCAAAACTCTCCACCATTATCCGTCCTCAACACCTTTATCTTCTTCTCTTTCTGATTTTCCACGAGAGCCTTAAATTCTTTAAACCTATCAAAGGCTTTAGATTTATTCTTAAGGAAATATATCCATGTATTCCTTGAGAATTCATCTATAAATGATACATAGTACACAGACTTACCCAGTGATGGAACCTTCACAGGTCCACACATCACTGTGCACAAGTTCTAATATATGTTTTGCCCTCTTACTACTAGAGGGGAAACTCACCTAATTTTGCTTCCCATATACACAATTTTCACAGAAATCAAAATCCAAAGAGCTATTACTCATACCTTCTACCATACCTTTACCATGAAGTATTCAATGGCCCTTCTCTCCAATATGTCCAAGCCTTTGATGCCACAACATGGTCTTCTCTTCAGACACCACTAGATTTTCTGCTCCACTTTCAGGAACCACAGAACTGTTGCACCCATCAATAATAGTGCGACCTTGAAGCTTATACAAAGTTCTAATCCGAACTCCCCGCATCAATATCACTGCTCCCCGAACCATCTTACAAGTATCCTTCTCGAACATTGTTTTTACACCTGCATAATCTAGCTTACTAACATAAATCAGATTTCTAGCTAATGCAGGAATATGCAGAACACCCGGAAATGTTCTAACCCTTCCACCTTGCAGCTTCAACTTTACTTTTCCACGACCAATGATTCTAACATTCCTGTCATCCCCCAAGAAGACATCACCACCATCATATTTCTCATACTCACAGAACCATTGTCTATGGGGAGTGAAGTGAAAGGATGCACCTGAGTCAATCAACCACGCCTCATGATCTACATGTGTACTTGAAGAAGCCAAGTACACATACCCACCTTCATCTGAGGTGGTTTTTGCCTCTGTAGAAGGAGTATCATCAGATCCCTTTCCTTTATCAAGAGCTTTAGATTTACAGTCCCTTTTGTAGTGCCCTTCCTTTCCACATTTCCAACACACCACCTTTACAGGTTTTCCTGGAGATTTAGATCTCCATTTAGATTTAGATCTCCCACTTGATGAATTATTTTTGTTTCTGTTCTGGGTCCGCCCTCGTATAGACAAGGCATCACCATTTTGGCTCTCCATATTTTTCCATCTCATCTCCTCCGTTAGCAAGGATGAGACTATTTCATAAAAATGCAAGGCAGTTTCATTGCTACCTATTGCAATAACCAGACTATCCCACGAATCTGGTAGAGAACACAACAAACTGATGCACTTATCTTCATCTAAAATTTTAATATCAACAGATGTTAACTGACTTACCATAGTATTAAATGCATTCAGATGCTCTGTCACCGAGTCTCCATCTTTCATCCTCATCTTTTTCCACTGGAACAGTTTATTCACCAGAGACTTAGATTGGTACAAAGTCCCTAACTTGTCCCACAAAGCCTTCGCCATAGCTTCCCCTGATACATTCAGCAATACTGAATCAGAGACACACAATTGTATTGTTCTCTTTGCCTTCTGATCCAACTTCTTCCATTCTTCATCAGACACTCCCATTGGTTCAGTACTCGGATATACCGCGATCCACTGATCTTTATCCACCAACAGATCCTCCATCTTGAGTTTCCACAACTCAAATCTCTGACCATTAAATTTCTCGATCTCTATCTTTCCACTGTTCGCCATCTTCTTGCACCACCAGAATCGATCTCACAGATCTCCCACTGAACAGGGTCTACCACGAGCCCGAGCAAAACCCCTCAACAATAAAGGCGTCCCCTTGAAGCCAAAACTGCTCCAATACCAAATGAAGGTTTTAACCCCATACTGAAATTACCTGCATACGAATTCTAAAACACATAAAATAAACAATGTAAGAGCATAACACATAAAACACATATACACAGAAATTTTCCCCTAGATCCCAAAACCGGGACTACTAGCTTGATTTTTCATTATGTTCCTTTCAGTGTTATAATACATATTTATACATGCTAAAGCATCTAATACCATGAACCGAAAAGCATCGTGTCCAATAACATGGACCAAAAACCATCGCATCCAAAAAACGTGTGAAAATCATGCACAAAACCATAGGTGGGTCCACCCAACCTAACATAGGGTCCAAAACAAAAATTTTCTGGGGCTCTGACCTAGACCCCATAAAGTGGGGTTACAAGTACACCTCAAACCCCCATGTGACCCCCCTCCCCCCCCCCTGCTACACAATAAGTTAAAAGGGGCTCCGCACCCCCTCTAACCCCCCGATTAACTACGTGGGCTAGTCGTGGAAAGAATATAACACAACCCAACAGGATGTGATTTTTGAGCTTTCATCAAATAGAGGGAGTCGTTGACCATAGTTCTGAGGTAGAGAAGCAGGTTGAGCAGGTAGCATAAGAGGTGCAAATCGTGCCATGATTGTTGGAGGTGGTGGAGGTACTACAATGGGCTGTGTAGATAAAGATGATGACACTAATGGAGGTGGTGGAAGAAAGGATGAGGTAGTTGAGGTATTTGGAGATGTAGTAGATGTATTTGGAGGTATAGTAGAGGATGAAATAGCAGTTAAGTATTCAAGCTGATATTGGATATAGGCTTTTTCAGTAGTGATTTGGAGCTGGTCATCAAGACTTTGAAGTTTGTCAAAATTCAACCACAACTCATGATCAAATCTAGCAGATAGAGATTCTAAAGAATGGGAATGAGATTTGAATTGAAGAGGTTCATCTATCACTTCAGAAATGCAAGACTCAAATTTTGACCTTGAAAGAGACAATTCTAACTTAATATCAAAAGGTAGTTGCTCAAAATCAAATAGATTTTTAAGCAAAGAAGTTGTCCTTTTTATTTTTCAAACTGCACTTTTAGAGATGGGTAACTTGAGTTTTTTGAGCATTTCTTTCCAGGTCTTCAACAATAAAAACTGGATTTGGGTCAAGATTTGACCTAGTATGTCTTTTAGGAACCATAATTTTTTTCCCACTTAAACTTGATGAAATTTGTAAAATCAGCCTATCTTTAGATACTAGAAATTGTCAACTACAAAACCAATTTTCTTGAAAGCTCTAAAATAACTCACAGAGATGATTTATCAGTCATTTGTCAATGAGATCTTTGATTTGATAATCCTTCTCTTTGATAATATGTTGCATGTTTGAAGGTCCATTTTCTACTTCCAAGTCCACCAATTCAAAATCATGCTCATCAGGTTCTCTTAAACTCACAAATCTATACTACATTGACAAGCACTCTAAGTGCACCATAACACACTGATATATAGCTCCTTTTTATACTTGTCACTGCATACTTTAAGCCTAGACCTAATTACCTGCTCTAAACCCTAGTCCAACAAAAAAAAAAACCCTAAATTCACAAATACTCAAAACAAAACTTGCATATCTAGCCTAAAACCTTTTTATTTACAGTTATTCATTGACAAATCCTTAGATAGATCCCTCTCTAGTTCAGTAGGGCTAGCTACTAAGATGAAAGTGGTTTTAGGTTGCCTCTTTTGATCTCCTCCTTAACCTAGGAAATTGTAGAGGATAATACCTCCAATAGTCAAAGAGCATCCAATACAAAATTCCTCTCCTATGAGCTCTCATCCTCTAACATCCAACCATTAACAAGAGTTCATCTACAACTCACTATTATTGCCCTCTTGCCTTGGGATCTGTGCATCCTGAGCACTCGTTAAGGCACACCAATAGACCTAAACCTTGCTCAAACTCTATGGTTATCATTTTCAAATCTGCTACCTCCTTTTTTTGTTGTTTCCAACCATCATTAACAGTTGTTATATGCCTTGGGCACCTTCACAAGGCTCACTATAATTGTTGATTTCTACAGCAAAGGAAAATTTCCATCCAGCAAGGGTATCCACCATCTATTCCACTGCACTACTCATTATACAACTACATCTTACCTCATAGAGACTGCGAAGAGAAGAGGGCTCTCACACTAGGCCTTTTGACCCTCAATCAATCCTCTACACTTGTTATTCTATATCAAGTGACTATGGCCCTTAAACAAAGGTAAACAACATACAAAATAGTAAAAAAAACCATTCCTTACCTCATCTCAGACCCGTAGTTGTGACCTACCTGAAATTCGCACCCAAACAGAGATTATCCTCTTCAAAAACACGTTCCGTAACTCCTTGCATCCTGCCTCAGTCTCATTGTCCAAATCATAGGTCTTCCTTTGATGGATAATACACTTGGATGTGTAGAAATGCCTCTCACAACACTCCAATTTATATCTAACCATGTGGTGTCACCAAAAATTAATTTTGGAAACCATAATACTCAAGTTGACCTACTCTAGCTACCAAATTAACCTACAGCCACATAGAAAAATTCATATCTCATCATAGACACCTCATATTTTAGTGACTTTTACTACCCCTTTCTCCTCTAGCACCTCCATGTGCCAAATCACTCAAATTCCTCATGGATTCATACCCAGCAACTTGTATACAAATGCCACATGCTTGTGTTACAAGCCCACAAATCCATTTGTAGCGCTTCAACCTCCAATCCCCAAACCCTAGGGCTTGGATTACATCCCAAGATACCAAATCTCAACACTCCCTCCTAGTAAGGGAGGCAACTCCAACACTAGGTGATGAGCCTTAGTATCTCAACAAGAATGTTGAAACTCCCAAGGCTACTAGATTTAATTATCAACCTGAGTTTCATATAAACTTAGAGGTGACGGTGCTATATTCACATTAGGTCAAGTTATACTCATGCTACCTTCAAGCAATGGATCATATCAAGGCATAAAGAGACCACTCCTTAATCTATCTTAGAGAGAAATTTCATGAAAATAGAGATTTCTACTCTATTTATTCATCCAATTGTAAAGACTAACTCTAATTGCAGGAATGTAAAGACTATGCTAATTGCATAAATGAAAAGTATTATTGTACTTGCAGAATGTAATTCAATATTGTACTTGAAAAGTGTGAAAATTTGATTTGAAAAAGGAAATTTGATCTTTGCAACAACAATGCATGTGACTCAAGAATCAAGTCTAATATACTTTGCAATGGTGAATCAGCCTTTTTATCATTGTATTCAATGAAACTTATCCCTTCGTACCAGAATCCATGTACATTTCATAAGAGAACACTCATTGCTATTCAAATGTGGAAATATGTCTTCTAATTATAATTGCATATTTGTAATTGCAGTGAAGGAAAGGTGGGTCTAGAGTGGTCTTTGTTCCTACCCAATCATGGATTCAAATCCTAGGGGTTGTTATTTAATCTAAAGAGGCGAAAATCAAACTCCTAGAGAACATTTGTTCAAGTTTAGACAGTGCCACAAGATTGCCCTGTTTTGCTTTAGGATTGGATCCGTGAGCATCCTAAGGGTAAAAAACGTGTTTTAAAGGTTGAGAAATTCTATGTGATTCCTTTGCCAAGATTAACACCCCTTATAGGCCCATATTGCATAAAAGGAAGTGCTCACAGTGTCCTTCACTGTCCTAAAAATAGGGTCTCGATGGAAGAGTTTTGAGGGAAATGTGGGTGGTCAAGGAAGAGGTTGATGGTGACAAAAGAGATGTAGGAATATTGTGCCAAACCTACAAGCCACCGTTACCTGAAGACCAAAAATCGATCCCTTATTTTTCTTGAAAAGAATGGAAAACCAGTGATCAAATTGTAGCAGAACAAACTAAGCAAGAAGGCATGAGTCAAATTTTATGAAATCAAACAAAGAAGGATTTTTTTTCATTAAGAACTAATTTACCTTCTAATATACATCTAACCTACATACACGAAATCTTGAGAAATATGATTTTAACTCCTAGATTGCAGAAACAAAGGATGCAAGAGAACAATGAGCTAAAGCATAGAAATCTGCAAAGGAAGGAAACCACATATTTTTGGCTTGTTGTTGTAGACTCCTCAACCACACTTCCCAAAAGAGAGGTGGTCATCAAGTCTACAACCATAATTTTTCTGGCACGTAAAATCCTACTGAAACAAGGAAGGAAATTTTTCTACTAAAATAATGCATAAATAAGATACATAAAGAGAGACTAGAGCCACTGGGTTCAAACCTAACCCAAGGGGACTCAGCCCTCTAAAATAAACTAAAATGTTAAATAATAGTAGACCTTGCATTAACATAAAATGGAGTTCAAATACATTATGAAAATAAAAAAGAGAATGACAATCTTGAGAACTTGGCTCTTAGTAGCTCTCCTTGCTCCCAAAACAAATGAATCCTACTATGCCCTTGGGCTTGTTGATTTATACAAAGATGACTAAGGGGAATCCTCCTTGGAAAGAGGAATACTTCCCTCCAAAATCTCAAGAAAAGTATATCTATCTCCCCTAAAGCCTTACAATTTCTTGAGTTCATTGGTTGTCAATAGACCTCGAGTTGTTGATGAGTGATTCTAGGGATCAAGTCAAGTTGAAGGAGAGTAAATGGTAGGTACAAGCCTCCTATATATCTTCCAGATGCCTCTAGCATTCCTCTGTATAGTAAATGCACTCAAAATTTCTCATTTTCATGTACATTAAGCAAATTATTCCACAAAGTATGAAAAACACCCCTTAGACTTCGTACTAGGTACATTATAGCCAAAGAGATGATAATTAATGTGATGAAAGAAGAATTTATAGGTTGGAGGATGGAAAAATGGCCTTATAGTATATGTATTGATGGGACCCATCATCACCCCCCCTACTAAAATTGTTTCTCACCTTTGATCAACTTACTCACTGATATGTAGCTCATGCATGCCCTTAGTGGCCTCTCTAACATCCCAAGGCGTATCATATGGTGTGCCTTCTTGTGAATAGAATCATGCATTTTCCTCTATGGTTTCCCACTCTCTTTGCTCCTTTGCTTTATTTCTTCTCTCTTGTAGGCCCAATAGAAAGGGAGGACTAATTTTTATCCCTATCTAATTTATTTTCATCCTTTGAATAATTATTTTGTCTAATTGGGTCCTCTCTAGGGAATTCCTCAACTTTTAGGGGATTAATATTCCCTCATTTGTAGATTGTGGGGAAGAGCATGCCATCTTCTTTGGAAATCCTACAAACTCACATTCCCCAATAGCCTAAAGGTATCTTTGAAATGGAATATGGCTTGTTCTTGTGTTGTCAAGTAGCGAGGGGCTAATTTGGGGTATATAGAGATAATGTTATGGTTACTTATGATAGGCGTGTGGCTTATTAACTTTTCTCTGATGTATGGTGGCTCACTTGCTTCTTTGGCCATAACCTTCTTAACTTCCTCATCCCTTGTTTCTTCATAGGCCATCCAAGAGGCTAGTACCATCAGTTGTGCATCCCCGAACCTTGAATTGGGGTCCCAAAAGTTAATGTCTATGAGGACCATGTTTTGCATATAAAATTCATCCAATTTGGCCCCATCCTCAATGCTTACCTGCTGAAAGAAGTCAATGAACCTCCAATAATCCTAAAATGGTAAAGAGCCATATTGTGCCAATGTCTTGATTTGGAATTGTAGCCGTTTCTATTTGAGGAAAACAGCATATGATTTGGATGGCTATCTGAATTGGATGGCCTCCATGGACAAGCTTTCCATGGTGGTAAGTTGTGCCTCCTTTTCATGTAGTATCTCTCTCAACCTTTTGTTTTCCAACTAAAATTACTCCTTCATGAGTGATTTCTTTAGCCTCAAGTTAGCCATTTCCTTATCCATTTGTTTCATCTTTTCCTCCATGAAGCCCACATCCTATACTTTCTTTGATTTTTCAATTTGCATCCACCATTAAGTTCTACTCCTCTCTTTTTCTAGCTTAAATAGGAGGGGAATTGCACATTTTTCAAGCATAATTCTTCTGCTTCAACAAAATTATAATAGGACCCAAGATTAGGTTGTGGATCAGGCTCTTGGAGTCCTTGTGGACCTTTTCCCTCCTCTTGAGGTGCTGCTATTATTTCTTGTAGCACTTTTTCCTTATCCTTTAACAATTATGTTCCTTCTTGTAGCAATTATGTTGTTTCCTATAGCAGGGCAGTTTGTACTTTGAGGTTCTTGGTTGTGACTACCCTACTGGTTGGTATTCTCATGGATATCAAAGTTTTCCTTCCCCTGGCTTTGAGGGAGGTGGACTCATCAATTTTCCCTTCACCTTGTCCTAATTCTTCTTCTCGGTGGCTAACTGATTCAACAATTGTGATTGGGATTGTTGAAGGAGGTTGAGGCTTCCCTTGTTTAATCTTGGTGCTCTTTATTCTTTTAAAGTATAAGGGGCCTTGTCAGGGTTTCCTCAACTTGAGTTTGATAGGTATGCTAAGGGCTTCCAAAGGAGCAACCACCTCTTGTCATGTATTCCCTTTTGAGAGGATTATCTGTTTCTTTTGTTTTCCCTTCTTTTGAGGTCTAGAGGGCTCTCAAAAGGTCTATTTTTTTCTTTTTGTTTCCCCCTTTCTTCTTCCCTCTCCTATATACCTTCTCCTTCAACCTCCTCTTCCTTCCCTTTGGCCTATTCCTCTAGTTCTTATTCTTTTTCTTCAACTTCTTCTCCTTGTTCTTCAATATGTCCTTCTTCTTCTTGCTTACCTCCAACATTAGATTTTGTGGTCTCTTCATGTTATGTCAAGGCTTGGGATTGTGTTTCAATGAAGCCCTCCCTATCCATGTCCCTAAAATTAATCCACAACATAGGGATACTCAGGTGGCTTAATCCATTCATAACAATGATCCTTATGAGGCCATGATGGGAAATGTATTGGTGCTTCCCTTCTCTCACCCTCTGGCTCATTTCAATCATGGAATAAAGGAGTAAATGTGGAACACTGAGCCTGCTTGGAATGGGAAATTTTGTTTGGAAAATTATCTCTTAGACTATCCTAAATTTATATGAATATACCACACTCAACCTCCCTTCACAAGATATTTACTTGAGGATTATGTAGGCCACTTCATCCCAAGGGTAAGGGAGGCTCTCCCTTCTTACTCCATTTTTGTCCTCAACAGGCTTCTCTTCACAGAGGAAGAAAATGTTCTTAGTTGTGATGGATTTATTTCTATAATCCTTGCCCCATATAATTCCTAAGGGTATGGTGGTTACTTTTCTAATGATCTTTGTGTTCACCTGAATGGGAAGTCGCCTAAAAAAATGGTGCCATTGTCTTCCCCTTGTGAGTGAAGGGCCATGGAAAATTCATGGGTTATCGCATCATCATACCCCTTCAATTTTTCAAAGAACCCCATCCATTGATAGCTCATGAAGATATCTTTGATAGTATGATGTTTATGAATTTTTTTAATGTCTATGGGATCCCTTCTACTGAAACCCCCTCCCATGTTTTCTACAGATGTTTCTTCAAATTTCTCAAAGAATTTTCTATGGAGGTTGTGTTATCTGTAGCCTAGGGCTCCAAGACAGGGATGAGAGAGTTGGAACTTTGCTTATGGTTAGAGGAAGGATAATTATAGGCCAAACTTCAAGTAGACAATATTTGCTTCCACCTTGCCTCCCATATATAAAAGGACTTGTTTTTTTTAAGGGAAATTTGACTCTACAGGGATTTGTTATAGGATGTCTACATAGGTATAATTATAACTAAATACTCCTCATTCTTGATTATGAAAAGTGGCAAGAAAAGGGTAATTAAAGGAATAATTTTATCGATTTGGACCCTCTTTCCTTTCTCGACCCAATATTGTAGCACTTGTTCTGTAATCTTGTATCACTTGTTCTGCAATCTTGTAGCACTTGTTCTATAATCTTGTATCGCTTGTTCTACAATCTTGTAGCACTTGCTCTCAACCCTGTAGCACCTACTATCTAACCTCATAGATTCTTTGTAGCACCCTAGGGACCCCTTAATCGTAGCTAGCTTTCCTCTTGATTCCTTAGGGGGGAATCTCCAACCCTTTCGAGAATTAGATCATTGGTACAACTGAAGTCAAGCCTATCATTTTTATTTCCTCTTGTGGTAGTGGGCTCAGTGTGCTTTATGAGTTGGCCCCTGCCTTCCATACATGTATTACCCCACTTCTGATAATCATCACCCCCCTTTGTTTTAATTTTCCACATTGCATAAATGGTGATTGAACTTCACTTAACTACCCGAGGGTAGCCAAGATTAGTGGCCACCTCCACCCTATAATATTTGTCCATCATCCATTACAAACATTTTTGAACCATTATGCAGTTGAGGGAATAGGCAAGGAGTGTCATACCTGAGCCTACCTAGTGATGTCAATTTGGTGTTAATTCCTGCATGTTTCTTCAGTGATCAATCTGTTGGCCTGTGGAGGTGTTATCTCTCGCACTAGTCCTTTTCTGCATAAAATGTTTATAGATATTCTCTTATGTGTGTCTCACTTATTGAAGTCTTCTTATACAGGTTCTTCAAGGATCAATCTATTGTTATTGAAGGTGATCAATGCCCCCAATAGTTTCTCCTAAAGAGTGTTGTGGCTTTCTAGGATCTCAAGGATGGTCTCTCAATGCTTCTAGGTGGCCAAATTTTCATTATGGGACTCTTAGGTGTTTTTGGTTGTGGTTTTGTAGGGTTTGTGCAGGATGCTACAGGATTAGATTTTTCTTGTAGTAGTCACACCGACCTTTCCAAAATCACTATCTACTTTGTGAAATAATATCATATGCTTGGATAATTCGTAGTGAGCCTATTAACAAGGACTGGAAACTCTAATGGTGGTGAGAACTCATGAAGAAGTGGCAGAAATAGACTTTTTCATTAACAAGAGTGAAGTTTTGGATGGAAAAATGGCTAAATGATGTGGATGGAAGCTGATGGAGGTGTGGTGAACCTATCCCTTCATTTCCCCAAGAAAAAACATTAGATATTTCCATTTTCCTATGTTGATATCAATATTGTAGCAATTATGGTCAACCCTGTAGCAGTTCAGGACAATCTTGTGGTAGTTGCATGATTGAGGTAGAATTAAGTAATATGGGTTTTAAAATGATGGATGAATGTAGGGAGATAGATGGAGTGATGAAGGACATGTAGGAGGATATCTTGAGAACTAGAAAAGTGGAATGTGGACTCCCTACCTCCCTTTGTTATTACTCTTTGACCGTGCTTGGAACCCTGCAAAAAATTGTTAGCGGAAGTTGTGTAAGGGCTCCTTTACCTTTATGTTACTTTCTCATTCTCTTTCTCTTTTCTTTTGTCTCCCCTTATTCCTTTTTTTTTAGAACTGCAGGCTTCTTATAAAGAGGCTTTCAATCTGAAGGCTTGCCCTAGGTGCCTCAACGAAGGTTTTCACTTGGGGATCTTGTTATTTTTCTCTCTTTATTTTTCCTCCTTTTTTTTTCTCTTGGACTGCCTTTGGGAGGTTTTCAACCCTAGATTTGGCCTTAGGTGCCTCATGGAGGTATTCACATAAGTCTTATATAATTTGTTCTTTTTTCTCTCTCTCTCTTTTTGTTTTTTTTCTTTGCCTTCTGGCCTCTAATTACATTTAGCTCCTTACATATTAAACTAGTAAACTCCTATTTTTACAAGGGTTTCTTGTATAATTTGAAATGGTAACCATTAACAAGCAATGGAATACCTTCCTCATCGGTTGTTCTGATTTGGACATACCCATTCTCATAACATTTTCCCGCTAAATAGGGGCCCAACCACCTCCTTGTCATCAATTTCCCTTTGAAATCATTGAACCTTGAATCATATAGAAGGGCCCAGTCACGCTATTGTAAGGTTCTCTCCTTAATGCTTTTTTCATGCCAAACCTTCCTTTGCATTTGGACTACTTCACTGTGCATGAGATCCTACAATCTAAACACATCCAAACCATTGAGCTGGAGCAGCCTTTCTTGTGTTGTTGCAGTGAGGTCTAAATCCAATTTTACTACCATCCTCAAGGTATTGTATTCAAACTCAATGGAAAAGAAGGATTTCTTTCCATAAACCAATTAAAATGGTGTAAATCTAGTGATGGTCTTCCATGTGGTATTGTAGGTCCAAGTGACCTCTACAAATCAATATTCCCATCCATTTTGTTTTTGTTAACAACCTTGATCAAAATGTTCTCCAATTTTCTATTTGTAACCTTCAATTTCCCATTTTCCTAAGGGTGATAAGCAATGGATTTATTGTGCTTGATGTGGTGTTGCTCCATGAAGTCTTCAATCATATTCTAGGTCAAAAGTGTCCCTTTATTAGTGACCAACTCCCTTGGAAAACCAAACTTGTAAAATATGTTCCCCCTTAGGAACTCATCCACTTTCTTCTTGGTTGCTACCTTTATTACATTTTCTTCATCCCACTTGGTCAAGTAATCAGTGCACACAATGATATACCTCTTCTGCCTAGATGGTAGATCAATGGGCCCAATGAAATCCATGCCCCACTTCTCAAATGGCTCTAGGGTCACTTGAGGTTGTAGGGGCATCTCATCCTTGGGTGTAGGCTTGACCATCCTTTGGAAATTATCACACCTTGTAGTGTACTTCCTTGCATCTTGATGTAGAGTAGGCCAGTAATATCTAGCTTGTAGAACTTTGAATGTTGTCATTTTAGCAGCAAAATGGCCCCCACAAGGCCCTTCATGGCATGTTGAGAGGATGTCAAATATCTCCTCCACTCTCAAACATATTCTTAGAACCTAATATAACTCCAACTTGAACATATCTCCCTAATCCAGGTGAAAGGGGCACTCTTCCTAACAAGCTTGCTCTTCTCCCTAGAGGATAGATTAGGAGGGAACCTCCCATCAACCCAGTAATTTGCTATAACAGAAAACCAAGGAGATAGTACCAAGATGGTAAAGAGGTGTTCATCTAGAAGTTGATCATCTACCATCTCCATTTCCAGTAGGAAAGGTTAGTCTTGACATAAAATATGCAACAATAGTTAGATCACTTTTTTGTAATAATAGCAACCATCTAATGATTATAGAATTTTCATCGGGTGTATTCAATAAGTATTTAATGGTTGCATGATCAGTATGATCAAAGACTTGATATCCAGTGATATAGTGCCTAAACTTATTCAAACAATGCACCACAGCTAAGAGCTCATTTTCAGTGATTGTATGGTTGAGTTCATATTTAGAAAGGTTCTTACTGATGAAGCATATTTCATAAGGAAATTTTCCTTCCACTTGCCCTAGGGATGCCCCTACAGCTTTCTCTGATGCATCTGTGTGGAGGTGGAAAATTAATTCCCAAATGGGGCATCTAAGGATGGGTGTAGTGGTCAATTTTTCTTTCATATTTTCAAATGCCTCTTGGCACTTATCTATCCCACAAAATTTTGAATCTTTAGCCAACAATCCAAACAGGGGCGATGCCAACTTAATGAAGTCCTTGATTAATCTTCTATAATATCCATCCAACCCAAGGAAGCTTCTGACATCCATTTGTTTTTTAGGAGTAGGGACCTTTCTAATGATGGAAACTTTAGTGGGGTCAATCTAAATCATTCCTTGGATATGAAATGGCCTAAGATATTCCCTGCATTCATAAAAAAAAATTCACACTTCTCAGGGCTCAATGAAAGAGTCATCTCAATACATTTTCTCAATAATTTACATATATTAGACATGGATTCCAGAAAATCATTCCCATAAGGGGTAAATTCATCCATGTATCTCTCAACAGAGTCATGCACAAGGTGATCAAAGATACTCAATACTACCCTCTAGAAAGTAGCAGGAGCATTACACAAACCAAATGGAAGGACCCTATAGGAAAAGGTCCCCCATGGGCATGTGAATGTGGTCTTATATTGTTCCTTATGGCTGATTCAAATCTGGTTATACCCACTAAATCCATCTAAAAAGGAAAATAATTTCTTCCCTGCAAGGCCATCTAGTACTTGATCAATGAAAGGTAGTGGGAAATGATCCTTCTTTGTAGCCTTGTTAAGTTCTCGATAATCAACACAAATTATCCACTTCCCATTTTTCTTGGGTACTATGAAAAGATGGGACACCCATTCACTATCTGAAATGGGGTATATGAACCCTACATCTAGTATCTTTTGCATTTCTTCCTTTACAATATCCTTAAGGGAAATATTCATCCTCCTCTAGGGTTGGTACATAGGCTTGCATCCATCCTTCAGGTAGATATGATGAGCACAAACTAAGGGATGCACCCCTTTCATTTCCTTGTAGTCCCATGCAAAGGCATTAAGATGGTTCCTCAACATTGCACATAATTTTTCTTCTTACTTAATTGAGATGGAAGGGGTGATTTTTAGATTCCTAGATGGGATGATTTCCACAACCTTGGCATGGTCATCAGAATAGACAGAGCATAAATCATTCCATGGATTATTTTCAGGTTTCTCTAAGGATTCCTCCTCCAATTCATTAATTGGCATGGAAATAGGAGGTTGATTATGTAAGAAGTGGTCAATAAGGTCATTTTCATATAGCTGCCTACTTCCTACAGTAGTGTCTAGTGTACAAACTGGGTAGAGGGATGGCTGATAAAGGTCTTATTCTTCCTCTTCCTCTATCCACTAGGGTAAGTCATGATCGCAAAATGGTTGAGCAGTGGGGTATGATGCAAGCGACTTTGAGAGATGCCCATTCTTGATGGTCATGTTCCCAGCCCTGCACCTAATCTAAACATCAGCAGTGGCCAACCAAGGTCTCCCTAGGATGAGAGGATAACCACTAAAATTGGTCATGGTATGGATGAAAATGAAAGTTGTGGGATACTCCCAAGAGTCGATAGAGACCATCACATCCTCAATAAATCCTTCAAGGGATGTTGTGGACCTATCTACAAGCTGCAGTACTGTGGTGGTATTTGTCAAGGCTCCTTCAAGTTTGAGCTTTAACATATTTTCATTGGTCATAACATTTATTGCAGCCCCAAGGTCATTCAAGGTATTAGGGACCACAATGTTATTAATTTTCACATTCACAACTTGGCTACCAAGATCCAAGTACTTTGGGGAAATCACCCTCCCAAGAATTAGATCAAATATATTCCCAACAACATTGATAGTGGGGGCATCTCTTCTTATTTTCCCATGCCTTTTGAAGAATTCTTCCTTGATAATATTGTTGTATATGGGGACATATTTGATGGCCTATAGAATGGATATTTTAACACACAAATTATTCAATTCTTCCAGAATTTCAGCCTCTTCCGGTGTGTGTTGTTTAGGTTATACCAACCTTTCAGGATAGGGAGTTGCATTGGCTGGAGGGGTGCCATCTTCCTTCTCTTCTTCAAGATATTCTGGTGGATAAGGTGGGTGACCATCTGGAAGTACCCTCCCAGACCGAAGGTTGATCTCTTTTATTTCCATAGCATAAGTAGGATAGGATGTTTCCCCACTGTAAACTAGTTGTGCATGCTTATTGTTTAGGTTCGGATTGGGGTGGGCAACCATTTGAGGTTACTTAGGTGGTTTGTTGTGAGGTAGTTTTGGTTGAGGTTGAGGAGGAGGCATCAAGGTAGGAGGTTGGGTTTTTTTAGGCCTCCATTATTGTGAATGGTTGCCCCATTGAGAAGGTTGAGGTTGATATGGCTAGAAAGGTGGGTTGACAAGATGAAGGGGAAACTAAGGAGCATAGGACCAAGGAGAGGCCATGGACCATGATGGATGAATTGGAAGGTACCAAGGCTAGAAAGGTGCATTTTAATTTGAATTGTAAGGAGGATATTATGCACCTTGCATCCCCTATTGATATGGTCGAGGGCCTTGGGGCCTTCTCTAGTTGATGAAGTAGAGTTATTCCAAGCCATTCTTTGCTCATTGGTATACAACCTTTAGGCATAGAAGAGAAGGACATTTATCTGTTGCATGGTTTTCCTCACATATAGAGTAGACCCATATGGTGTTCAGTGGGCACTCATTTCTTGGATGCCTCTTAGTGCATCTAGGGAAAAACATAGTGAGTTCCCTTTCTTCCTCCTCTTGCTTCCTTTTAATTTGCATAGTGTCCATATGCAAGGAAAAGGTATGGAACATTTCACTCTTGAAATATTCCAACATACTCCCTATCTCATGTTTGATGGTTGAGGTGGAGGGAGAAGAGTTAGCCATGCCTTGACTGGACCTTCCCCTCTTCCTAGTAGCCCTCAAATGGTTCTTGATTACTATCTTGACGTCATCGCAGGTCAGTTGGTAAATATCTCCTCTAGACAACATATTGAGGGTCTCCATTACATCCTCCTGGATCCCTCAGAGAAGTATAATCTTGAATGATTTAGGATCAAGAATACAATTATCCCTCCTATAATTGAGTTGAATCATCTCCTCATAATCTTCTAAGGACTCATCTGGCCATAGGGATATCCTAATATTTCTTATTTTGTCTCCTTAGACCTACAGTAGTCCATGCACTTCTCATTAAAGGCTTGTTGCATCTGTGCTCAGGTAGTGATGTTTGCTCCAAGTAGACTTATGAACCAGTGCAAGGTTGCATCCTTAAGGCTGGAGGGAAACAAATTCAACTTCAGTTCATCAGAGGTATAGTTTTAGATCCTACAAACTACTGCAAACTCAAACATAAATGTAGCAGGGTTGTAAGGTCAATTTACTAAGTAAACTAACACGTGTTTTACTTGTCAATTTGGGTTTGTAGACTTGGAAGCATGTACAAAATATATGGATTCCAAGTGAAATCAAATTAGGAAGGAAAGACTATAAAGTTAAAGGAAGTGCATATTACAAAGATAATCTAAGTTTTAAAATACTAACAAGTTTCTTGTTTAAGATGCAGCAAGCAAGGGAAGAGGCTCCTAACTTAGGAGATCTTGGTTGTCCTTCCTCATAGTACAGTGCCCAGGAGAAGAAACTAAAGAGAAATGGTATGTAATGTGTATCAAGCAAGAGATAAGGCTCCTAACTTAGGATATCCTAGTTTTCCTTCCTGGCATATCTACTCCAATATCATTACCATTGCATCAAAAATTGAAATTCAAGAAATAATACAAGAAATGCAAAAGGGATGATTTTATCTATGATTCATAACTTGTTAGAAAGAGAATTTAACTTAAATTCTTATTTTTTCTTTCATATGAAAATTTTATTTTAAACTGTCATCATCCCAAAATCACACAAGAAACATCACACATCTAAATAATTGAAGCATAAATCTGAAACAAGAAATACTGAAATAAAAATTATGCTAATGTAATCAAAGTGTACTTAGCTTGGTATGTGGGGCCTCCAACCTTGCCTTGTACACCTAAGGAACTCTCAGCTACAGCTAACTTATGAAAATATCCATAGCATGAACAGCAACTTAGAACAGTAGAAAGTATTCTTCAAATTATCAAAATGTCTCCAATAGTCTAAATACAAATTACATACATTAATGGTTCATAAACTCAGTTTAAATAAGAAAATTATCAAAAAACTTAGCTACAATAGCTCTAACAGTATTCATCTATCCTAATCCATCCATCCAGGTCAAACTCATTAATTCTAGTTCACAAAATTAGGCAAAATCCCAAAAAATAATATTCTGAACCATTTTAATAGGGATTTCTGAATGGCAGGTCAAGTTTGACCAACGTTGACTAGGCCTGTGTTTGCTTAGTTTGACCAAACCAATAAGTTTTCATCCATATGTGGTTCCCAAGCTTTCCAAATATGTGCTCATCTCTCACCCAGGTTTCGTGCACATATGACTTTAACGAAGCTATTATGGGAATTTTTAGTGCAATCCAAATTTACTCTTAAAACCCAATTTTTACATAAATCTCTAAAAATTGAAAAATGTAATTTAGTTACCTAAATATGCAAAATAAGAGTGAAATGAAGCATATGTAAGTGAAATATGATGGAATGTGGTGGTAAATGGATGGGTTTAGGATAGTAAATAATGACCAAAATTGAGGGCCAACATCTCACCCTTGTTGATACTCAAGCATGTCCTCATGCTTGCTTCCTCCGTTTGGACCTTCTAGGTGATGTTGCCCCTATTGTACCTAAACCTATAGCCTCTGCTTGTGCAACTCTAAGTAAAATATCAATACCCTCATGTTCCTCTGCTTTGTATATGGCAACTTTTACTTTTGTTTTTCATAGTTATATTGCCATAACTTCTTCTCTTTTAGCCATCTATAGGCTTGTTTAGTAATGAGCATGTTTTGTGTTTCAAGATTTTTTATTTTCTTGTTCAGTTTCTTGTTTTCTTTGATTATGTTGTTATTGTTTCTCTTTCTTCAAGTGTCTTTCCATGATTTTGCTGACCTCTAACGCACTAGTCAACTCTGTTATTTTCTTCAAATAATCCTCATTGTACAATTCTTTGGATTCTTCCCTTGCCTCTTTAGCATATGAATAATATGAGGTAGCTCCAACCAAAGCATCCTCAAAATAAGAGCCTTTTTCCATGGGCTCTTCCTAAGCTTCCTCCTCCAATCTTTGAATGATCTCATCAATTTTTTTTTTTATGTTTTTGGAGGTTTGGTTACAACAATCTCAATTTTTGGGTCGTCTTTCCCTTGGTTGTTTGGCTCTTATTGTGACTTTCTTCTTGATCTCCTAGGAATGGACAAAAATGGTTTTTATTTTTCAATCATAACACCATCCTACTTCTTTTTCAATCTTGTCCCTGGATATAAAGGAGAATTCATTATGCTTTTTGTGACATGTAATTGTTCAAGCCTTTCCTCATTCCTTGTTAATTGGTATTCAAAGTGATTTTTGGCCAAAAATTCATTCCAAAGTATCCATTTGTTTCTTACCTGATACTCCACAAATATCTTAATCAACCCACAATGATAGACATTAGCCTCTTTAGCTTCAGTTTTGTTTTTAACAATTTCTATCATTTTAGTTAAGCTCTTTGAGAAGAAGTAAGGAATATTGATTTTACAGTCTCCTTTGATATGTTGCAGCAATTTTATATGGTAAAGGTAGACTATAATGTGCCCATTGTCACAAGTGGATGATCACAAATTATTCTGACCAAGGCTCTCTGAACCATTCCCTTAAAATTCCTTTTGTCCTATCAAAGGTCCCTTTCCTTTGTTTTTCTAGGAAAAATGCACATCATTTCTCCTTAAAATGTAAACATTTATGATGTTCTTCTCCTATTATAGGAAGTTCTAATGCTTGAGATATCAAAGTCGAATTCACTGGTATAGGAAGTTCACCAACATTATATTGCTCATTTTCAAAATTTTCTATGAATTCTTGTGTAATTTTGTCATTGTGGCCATTAAACTTCCTAAGGAACTCCAGTGGTCCTGCTTGAAACAAATTTTCCACTGCTTCCTTACTACAATTTTCTACTTTGAATTCTTAGGGTTCCATTTTTGTTGCCATTTGCATATGCTTTGTGTACCAATTTATAAAATCTTGCGCAGTAAATAATCTCATTATGAAGATAATAAACAAAATGTTTGTTTTTTATTCATGTAATAACAATCTTGGTAAATTCACTTACCAGATCTCCTTAGCTTTTGAAAACAAATGAGATTACTTCCTTTTCCTGTAAATCTTCAATTTTCTTGACTACTACTACAAATAGTATCAACACAAGGTTCTCTATTTATAAATCTTGATTGAAGAAAGATTCTGACTGTGTAAAAAGACCCAAAGAAAAATCTCCACTATAAGAAAATCTCTCACAGTTTTTGCAAATCATATTTCCTCATAAAATTTATGAAAAATCCTCCTCTGTTTTAGAAATTCCGTACTGTGTTTTTGAAATAACATTCACTATGCAATGTTTTTGACAAAAAAATGAATGAGGAAATTGTGTTTTTGATACCTGAACTGCAAGAAAAGTTTGTAGAAAAACTGGTAGAAACCTATTGTTAATGATTTGTTTTCCCTGTTCAAAGATGTAATTTCAATTAAACTCATTTCTAATATCTCGAGAAATCGTGGATTCTACAAGTGGTAGAGGATTTTGAAAATGACAAATCATTAAAAATATGGAACTGAATTCATATTTTTCTCCCATTGTGACACATCTTAAACAAACTTGGAGATTAACTTCTTTGAAATCATTCTAGTTGTTTAAGGAGTCTTTGGCACTTACCTTATCACTGAGTTACTGCACTTATTGAGGAGTTCTCTATGTATTTTGTGGATTTTGTTGGAGCTCGGCGCAAAGGGAATCCCAATTGTTTTCTTCTTCCTAAAACGACCAAGTTCCTTTAAATTCTCTTACGCAGCATAGGGTTTTCCTTTCCTTATTTCTCCACAATGTTCGAGACTCTTCTTCTCCTTATTTCACCACACTACTCTTCAACTTTGCACACTACTCTTTCACACAGTGTCTCCACGACACATGGTTTACTCTCTACACATTTATCTTTACTCTCTACGTTTTTTTCTTTGGTTAGAGCTTCATTACACTGTGGGTGAATGTGTAATACTTCTCTCAATCTCTAAGATGATGTTGGCTATGAAGATGAAGGAGAATAGGCAAAGTCTCTGTCTATGTCCCTTTGAAATGTTTTTGACCATTTCATTGTTTTAGTTGTCTTGTCCATTTTATATTTGGGTTTCCACTTGTGTCAATGCATCATGATTCATCACGGTTCATTTACTTATGACCGTGCTACCTTTTGTACACCCTCTAACACTTGTTTTATATCACTAAGGTCGTATCATAGTTTGCATGTTTAGAGTTTTGAATACTCATATCCATTAGGACCTTAGTTTATAATCTCATTGTGTATGCAACCTTAGCTTATGATTTTGTATTGCATGCAACCTTAGCTCATAATTGTTTACTTATACATCATACATGTTGCATATTCATGTTTTTATCATTGTAACTTTTGTCCTTTTTCATCACATATTTGATTTTGAAATGACCATAGTTTTAGGTCATTTCAAATCAAATTTTCTTCATATTTTTACAATGATACTAACTTCGTGTTCTTGTCTTATAGATGCATAAACTAATTCTTCAGGTTGTATAGAAAATTTCTCCGTGATGCACAACAAATTTTCACAAGGAGATGTGACCAACAATATTAGTCAAAAATTGCAAATGATATGATTGAGTAATGAGATATGAATGTATGGTTTGGTGATTGAATGAAATGTGGATGTATGGTTAAGTGATGAATGAATATGTAGGGTGATAAAGGATAATATATAATGGACATGGATTATAAGTATTGCATATCCAAATTTTAAACTAAGTTATCAATCTTTAGAAAAAAATTCAAAATCAAAGGCTCTAAGAATGCTTTTAAACTTACAGTAATTTTCCCTTTTACTTGATAGTTCCTTGTCAATGCTTGATTCTTTTGTCAACACTTGACCTTCTCAAAATGAATTCTTGTTATTATTGGACTGTAAATAGATGCTTGTAGCTACTTCTCAGGTCCTTTTGATGTTGATTTGAAACAGGTCCCTTCTGTATATGATATTAATCTTATTTGAAACAGGTCCCTTACTGATAAATGTTGATTTTGTTTGAAACAAGTCCTTGCTATAGTAAAATTGCTTGATATTAAACCATTGCATGGTTTGTTGATTTATCATGAATCTTCCCCCTTGCTGATCTTAAGACTTGTCCTCAAGTCTTTATGTTTTTGGAGGATGATCTTGCAAAAATAAAATTGAAAAACATAAAAGAGAATTTGTCTTGGCTAGACATGTTGGTTTTCCGATATGAATTCGAGTTTGTATTGTGCCAGTATCCTGGATTTTCACAACCAAACTCCTTTATTATTTTTTAATTTTTTTTTATTATTCTTCTAGAAATAGGGAAGGCATATTGCTATGATTTTCCAATACTTCCATATGGTCTTTTGTTAGGTCCCTATAATACTAGTGATTACCCCATTACTTTTGTTAGTGTATTCCTTATTATGATTGTTGTGACCCTATTGTCCCCATATTGTTATTATTGTGCACCCCAGAAGCCCACTATTGTTATTTATGTGCCCTTATATTATTATGGTTAGGTCAGCTTGGGTTATATTGTGACCCCTTAGACTCCTATATATAGAAAGGAGGTTTTTTCATTTGTATCATCCAAGAATTGTTCATTTGTGTAATGTAAAGAGGTTGCCCCCTCGAAAAGGTTGAATTATAAGGCGTTGATCTATCTTTTATATCTTTTTATGGGCTAGTTTCATAACATTTGGTATCAGAGGTGTGGATTACAGGGTTTCGCTACTCCAAACAGGTCATCATGGAATTTTCGCTATAACGTTTTTTTTACGACATTTCAGATGCTAAAAAAAAAACACATTTGGTTTGAAATCATTCTAAACCTCGGATCCAACTTTCATATATTTTTGAGCTATATTTGCGGAGATATGATCTGAGGAAGTTGCCCTTTTTGCAGACTCTTGAATTACATTCCAAATAGGTGACCTGGGGAAAATAGTCATAACTTTTGTTTTGTGCATCAGATTGAAATTTCATAAGAAGTTATAGAAAGAGGATGGATTGTAGCTTCCTGTGTATATTTTTCAGATCCTAAGGTCAAAACAGTGACACGTGGCATTGGAAAGAGGACATAGAGGGCTACTGTAGATCACAATTTTAGAACTGGAAGATCCGAAATTACATAGATACATCAGATTCAATATTGAGTGCCTACAAAGTGAAAAAAGGTGTGTATTTTTTTTAAATATTTGCATATTGGTTTGAAAAATTAGTTTGAAGGAATTCAAAGGGCATAGTGAAGCATTATTATCGTTAATTAATGTCCCGAAGAAAGAAAATGGAAACACCTAGTAAACAACCTGAAAGCTCTAGCATGACCCATGAAGAAGAGGAAGAAATGCTACATGATATATCAAAATTACGAGACCAAGTGAAACAAATGTCACTCTCACAAAAGCTAATAGAAGCTAAGATAAATGGCATAGAATCTAAGATAAATGTCGTGGAAGCTAAGATAAATGGCTTGGCAACTAAGATGGATGGCATGTAAGCTAAGATGGACGGCATGGAACCTAAGATGGAAGCTAAGATGGATGGTATGAAAACATTGTTACTAGAAAGGCTTCCTAATGGAAAAATGGTAGGAGAGGAAACTCATAATGAGAACAAAAGGAATGTTAATCATGATTTGAAGAATGACAACATGGAAGATTTGAAGAAAGACATTGAAGGATTGAAGGAAGGTTTGACAAAGTTGCTACAAGAAAGGCTTCTTAATGGTGAAAATGTTGTAGATGAAACTCATGATGAGAACAAAAGAAATGTTAATCATGATTTCATAGACTCTAACATTGGAAAAAGACCCACCATGTTCCAAAGATCGATATGAGGAAGTTTGATAGCAAGGATCCCATAACATGGATACTACAGATGGAGCAATTTTTCGATCTCCATAATGTGAAAAACACACAAAAGGTACACATTACAACTTTATATTTGGAACCAAACCAGTTTGTATGGTATCAATGGCTTGCTCTCGTAAACAAATTGTGACTTGGGAAACTTTTATGGAAGAAATGACAGCACGTTATGAGGATACGAAAAACAACACTTTTTTTAGCCAATTGATAAACCTCAAACAAAAGGGTTCAATGAGGGAGCACATTGAGGACTTCCAAAAATTGAATATAAGGGTAAAAAATATTCCAGAGGAGCATAGGATTGATATGTTCATAGGGAATTTAAAGGATAACATCCAACATGAGGTCCGCCTTTGGTAACTTGACTCATTGGAGAAGGCATTCAGGTTGGCAAGAAAAATGGAAAGCAAAATTATGGCAACAAGGAAACCTACCACTCACAACTATAAGGATGTAAGTGTTGTTTCCCCCATCCATCCACAACCTACAAGGTTGACACCCCAACAATTGGAAGAAAAAAAAGCAAAAGGGATTTGTTATAATTATGATAACAAATACACTAAAGGTCATAAGTGTGCTAAGAAGAAATTAATTTACATAGATTGTAAAGAGGAGGAAGAAAAGGAACAAGAAACACCAAAAGAAGAGGATATGCACCAGGTATAAACCCTAGAGAAAGAATAAATGACTCGAACCATATCTTGTAATGCATTGGCTGGAATTACCACTCCTCAAACTATCAAGATAGAAGGACATATCAAGAAGAAAAAGGTAATAGTGTTGATTGATTCTGGAAGTACCCATAATTTTATTCATTGTAAGATAGCCAAGGAATTGAATTTCTTCTTATATCCAGCATCAGAGTGTCAAGCGATGGTTGCAAGTGGAGGAACCATAAATTGCTCTAGAGAGTGCCATAATATCAAGATATCCATGGGAGAATATGTATTTAATAGCCCAATGCTTTCCATTCCAATGGTTGGTGCTGATGTTGTACTAGGATTCCAATGGCTACAATCCTTGCGTACAATAGCTTTTAATTTTCAAGAACTTTTCATGAAATTTTCTTTGGAAGGAAAGGAAGTTGAATTAAGAGGTATCGTAGGGAAACCAAGAAAGATAATCAGCTCTAATGGAATGACAAAGCTTATAAGGAAAGAACAATGGGGCATAATTGCACAATTATGTTCGCTAGAGATTCCCACATCAAAATCATCTATTTCTCCAGATCTCCAAAAAGTCTTGGACAATCATTCCAAGGTATTTGAGACTCCCAAAGGTCTCCCACCTATTCATGATCAGGAATCATGCTATTCATTGATTCCAGGAAGTGTTCCTGTGAACTCAGCTTACAATTCCCTATGGCCAAAAAAGGAAATTGAAATATGTTGCAAGAATGCTAGAGCTAGTATAATTCAACTAGTCAAATTCTTTCTCTACTCCAGTAGTATTGGTGCACAAGAAGGATGGATCATGGCGCATGTGTCCGGATTATAGGGAGCTCAACAAACTCATTATTAAAGATAAATTTCCCATTCTTGTCATTGATGAATTATTGGATGAGTGGATGGATTTATTTACTTCACTAAGTTGGATCTTCGTTCAAGATATCATCAAATCAGAATGAAGACTAAAGACATTCCGAAAATAGCATTTAGAACTCATGAGGATCATTATGAATTTTTGGTCATGCCTCTGGCCTTACCAATGCACCTTCTACATTTCAAGGTTTGATGAATTCCATTTTCAAACCCTTCCTTGGAAAATTTGTGTTAGTATTTTTTGATGATATACTAATCTATAGCAAGTCTTGGAAGGATAATGTTAAACACATTGACAAGGTGCTCAACCTATTGAAGGAGAAACAATTATATGCAAAACATTCCAAATGTTTCTTTGGAGTACAAGAGGTGGAATATCTGGGTCATATTGTATCTCATGAAGGTGTTAAGGTAGACCCCAGCAAAATTAAAGCCATTAAGGAATGGAGAATCCCCACATCCATAAAGCATCTGCGAGGATTTCTCGGGTTGACAGGGTATTATCGCAAGTTTGTTAAGAATTATGGGAGAATAGCAGCACCTCTAACAACACTATTGAAGAAAGATGCATTTTCATGGACTCCAGAAGCAACAAAGGCCTTCGAACATCTTAAAGAGGCAAAGTGCCAAGACCGGTCTTAGCTACGCCAGACTTCACAAAAACCTTTATTATGGAATGTGATCCGGGAAATGGAATTGGTGATGTTTTAATGCAAGAAGAAAGACCATTGCTTTCGAAAGTTGTCCAATCAAAGGAAA
>APFE030231763.1:0-92004 GCA_000404065.3 Pinus taeda | reverse complement strand
CCCATTTTTTTTGAAAGTCGTCCAATCAAAGGGAAAGTTTTTACACAAAGCTATTTATGAGAAGGAAATGTTGGCAATACTCCATGCACTTAAGAAATGGCGACCCTACCTAATGGGAAGACACTTCAAGGTAAAAAAGAATCATGATAGCCTTAAATACTTTTTAGAACAAAGATTATCTTTAGAAGAGCAACAAAAATGGGTCACAAAGATGTTGGATTATGACTTTGAAATCATCTACAAAAAAGGGAAGCAAAATGTTGTGGCAGATGCACTCTCAAGAAAGTATGAGGATGTGGAAGCATTGCTTTGTGCCATATCTATTATCCAGCCAGATTGGATAAATGAGGCAAGGGATAAATAGAAGAATGACGAAGAAGTGGGGGCACTCATTCAAAAGTTACAACAAGATCCCAGTGCATTTGATACATTTAGCTGGAAAAATGATTCATTATGGTACAAAGATCATTTATACCTATGTAAGAATTCCCAACTCAAAAAAAAGATTCTTATGGAATTGCATGCCTCTCCCTTAGGAGGGCACTCAGGATTTTTAAAGACTTACCACAGGGTTAAGAAGGAATTTTTTTGGGATGGCCTTAAATCTGATATTCAAAAGTTCGTGGCAAAATGTTTGGTTTTCCAACAAAATAAAGTTGAAACAATTAAGACCCCAGGTCTACTACAACCTTTATCCATTCCAAGTTAACGTTGGGAGGACGTTTCAATGGATTTTATCACAGGTTTACCCAAATCCGAAGGGAAGAGTGTCATCATGGTGGTAGTTGATAGACTTACAAAGTATGCACACTTTTGTGCATTATCTAATCCATTTAAAGCCAATACAGTTTCTACCGCATTTATAGAAACAGTTCAAAACCTACATGGAAACCCAAATATTATTGTAAGTGACAGAGATCCCATCTTCACTGGAAATTTTTGGATAGAATTATTTTCTTGTCTTGGTACTCAATTAGCTCATAGTTCATCTTATCATCCTCAACCTAATGGGCAAACTGAGATAGTAAACAAATGTTTGGAAGGATATCTTCGTTGCTCTGTATCTGATAAACAGATACATTGGGTCAAATGGTTGCCTCTCGCTGAATGGTGGTATAACACTTCCTTCCATACTTCAACAAAAATGACCCCATTTATGGCACTTTATGGATATCACCCACCATCCATCACATCATCTTTAAGAGAAAATTCAAGGTTCAAGCAGTGGAAGATCACATCGAGCATCAACAACAAGCTCTCAAACTATTAAAGGATAACCTCACCTTGGTGCAGAATAGGATGAAGCAACAGGAAGATCATTACAGCGAAAGAAGTTTTGATGTAGGCGACTGGGTAATTTTACGGCTATAAATCCAAACAAATGTACCTCAACCATCCAATCAAATGTCCCTCAAGCAAGATAAGAAGGATAAAAAATTATCACCAAAGTATTATGGTCCGTACAAAGTGTTGCAAACGATAGGTACAATGGCATACAAATTGGAGCTTCCTGCACCTTCCCGAGTGCACCCAGTTTTCCATGTTTCATGCTTAAAGAAGGTTATAGGTGACAAGCTCCCAGTTCAAACAATATTGCCAGAACTTGACAAGGAAGGAAAGATCATATTGGAACCTGAATCAGTTAAAGAAACAAGAACTCGACAGCTACGAAATTGATCAATTTCAAAGTATCTCATCAAGTGGAAGAACTTACCCGTTGAAGATTCCATATGGGAGGATGAGAATTTTTTACAAAAGAATCCAAAACTACTCAAGAATTGAGGACAACACTTTTTTGAAGGAGAGGGGCATGTTAGGTCCCTATAATACTAGTGATTACCCCATTACTTTTGTCATTGTATTCATTATTATCATTGTTGTGGCCCTATTGTCCCCATATTGTTATTATTGTGCACCCCAGAAGCCCACTATTGTTATTTATGTGGCCTTATATTATTATGGTTAGGTTGGCTTGGGTTATATTTTGACCCCTTAGACTCCTACATATAGAAAGGAGGTCTTGTCATTTGTATCATCCAAGAATTGTTCATTTGTGTAATGTAAAGGAGGTTGCCCCCTCGAAGAGGCTGAATTATAAGGCGTTGATCTATCTTTTCTATCTTTTTGTGAGTTGGTTTCATAACATCTTTTATTGAGACTCTGTTTAGAAAGTCTTCTTTATTGATAGGTTTGTTGTAAACTTTGAGTCTATGACCATTAACTAGAAATGAAATTGTTGCTTCATCGATTGTTTTTATCTTGACTGCTCCATTATCAAAGATTTCTTCTATTTTATATGGCCCAAACCAATGAGTAGTGAACTTAGCTTTGAAATCTTTGTGCTTGGAGTCAAAAAGAAGTGTTCAATCTCCCTTATGAAAAAAATTGTTTTTGATAAATCTGTCATGCCATTTGATTCTCCGTTGATGTACTAGTGAGGTTTTTTCAAATACCTATTGTATGATCTAATCCAGTTCATTCATTTACATAAGTCTCTGTTGTTGAGCTTCTGATAGATCCAATCCTAATTTTGCTACAAGTTTGAATGTATGAATTTGAAATTTGATTGGTAACAAGACTTCTTTACCATATACCAGTTGATATGGACTAAATCCAGTAGTGTTTTTCCATGTAATTCTTTATGCCCATAATGCATCTTTCAATTTGTCTGACCAATCTTTTATGTTCATTTGTACTATCTTTGTCATGATGTTTTCCAGAACCTTATTAGTATATTCTACTTGTATGTTTGCTTGTGGATGATACGAAGTAGACTTTCCATGCTTAATTTTGTATTTTTCTATAAGATCTCGAACAAGTTTAGAAGTGAATTGTGTTCCCTGGTCTATAACAATTTGTCTTGGAACTCCAAATCTTACAAATATTTATTCAAAGAGGAAAGAAACCATTATTTCTTTTGTTGCTCTTGCCACTGCTTTTGCTTCGAAATGGTCACCACATGGTTCATCATGACATGCTTTTAAAATACCAATAATTTCATCTTCTTTTACATATTTTCTTATCAAAAGATCAGGACTAGTATAAAAGAGGTCACCATTGACCCAAGTATATCTAGCATTCTATTTAATTATTTTCCTTTTCTGCTTGCTAGTGAAATGCGATGGTAATATTCCAGATGACAAATAATTTGCTAATCTGCAAACCATGGGGTTTTAGTTGTTACAGAAAATAGATGCTCATCAGGAAAGTTGTCTGAAACAAGGATAAGATCATCAAGAGAATTAAGTCTTGACAAAAAAATCTGTCACTTGATTATCCTTTCCTGGTCGATCTAAAACAGTGATATTGAATTCTTGCATTAGTAACATCCATCTAGTAATTTTTTCATTAGTTACTATTTTTTTCATTATATATTTAATGGTTGAATGATCTGTACGAATAAATACTCGATAGCCGGTTATGTAATGCCTAAATTTATTGATTGCATGCACAACAGCTAGCATTTCTTTTTCAGTTACTGTATAGTTTAATTCTGTTGAAGTTAATTTTTTTCTTATGAAATAGATGGCATAGTTAAACTGGTTTTCTTTTTGTCCTAGAGATGCCCCTATAGTTGTGTCTGATGCATCAGTGGATATGTGGAATGGCAATGACCAGTTTGGTCCTCTAAGAAAGGGTGCTACACACAATTTCTTTTAGTTTTTCAAATGCATTTTGACAATTTGTATTCCATTGAAACTCAATATCTTTTGCAAGTGGTTTGGACAAGGGTAAAGCTATTTCTCTAAAGTTTTCAATGAATCCTTTGTAGTAGCATGCATATCCCAAGAAACTTCTTACTTCTTTCTGTATTTTTGGTGGCATTAATTTTACAATGACTTGTATCTTTGTTGGGTCTACCTTAATTCCAGAAGAAGAAATGTGGTGTCCCGACACTATCCCTTTTGTTAACATCATAAAACACTTTTCATTGTTGAGGGATAAGTTTGTCTCTATGCATATTTTTAGAACTTTTTCAAGATTATTTAAACAATCATAAAATGTACTTCCATAAACAGTAAAATCATCCATGTAGACTTCAACACATTCATGTATAAGATCTGTTGTAATTTCCCTTAATAATAAATAATAAATAATATTATATATTATATATTAAAATAATAAAAAATAAATAATAATAAATTAATTACATGCTTTAAATAAATATAAATAAAAGAAATAAAACAAGAAAAATAGTAAAAATCAGTAAAGCTATAAAAAAGTAAAAACAAAATAAATAAAACAAGAAAAATAGTAAAAATTAGTAACACTGTCAAAAAGTAAAAACAAAAGAATAAAACAAGAAAAATAGTAAAAATCAGTAAAACTATCAAAAAGTAAAAACAAAAGAATAAAACAAGAAAGCAGTAAGTTGCATGATTGACACATGGAGTGTGTGCATGTGGTTCCCCTTCTAATGTTTGCTCTATTCAATAGATGGTGAGGAAGATGAGAGGTATTCCATCATTCCAAGATTCTATCTTTCATTCTCTCGGGAGATTAGTGTTCTAAGATAGAGGATTCACTGGTAGTAGTACGTTGATTGAGGGCTCAGGGTTGGCCAATTGTAGCAAGACCTTGCGCAATTGAACCTACGGTTGGGTGGAGAGTCGTCCCCAAAACCTTGTTGTAGTTAGCAGATTTCAACCGAAATCTCAGGTAAGGGTGCTATCCATAGTTTTGAACTTGAAGTTAACTAGTGATAATTGTATGTTTAATATAAATTTCTTGGTTAATTACATGTTTATATTGGGCTATTACATATGGTATCAGAGCAAGTTCAACCCTTAGGACCTATGGCCATCTTAAAAAATAAAAATAAAAATAAAAAATAAAATATTTGTTTTGTGTTGGGATTTATTTAACTCGACTTGTTTTGAAAATTACGGGATCGTTACTTCTGGAAGGCCACATGTCTTTTATGGTTATTTCATTCCTCTTTTCTAGGTATTTTAACCTTTTTGCTAAGTTATGGTTTTGTTGAGCTAGATGTTTCATAATTATCAGATTATCCAAAAAAAAATTAGAAGGTAACGCTTGTTCTATTTACAGCCTAATTATATTATGTCATCCCAAGCTTCAACATCATCAAATTCTGGCGCAGGCCAGCATTTCTGCCATGCTTCAAAGAAGTTATGAAAATTAAACCCAATTTCATTTCTAGTTATGGCCTATGCAGGTCTTGAACATGCGACCTTTGCATTATTAGCACAACGCTCTAATCTTACTAGGAGATGTTTACTGACAACTGCAAGCGGATGAATAGAAGACCACCACTTTCTAAAGTTCTTATAAAAATTTAATCAAACTAATTACACATCCGGTTATCCTTGTTCCCAAATAAAATAAAATCGATTTCCATATAATCAATTTCCATAGATTAGGATCATTCTATTTATAGTTTACATTTAATCTGTGGACGATTAGATTAGGTCATTCTTGCCGTGAACGATTGAGCATTACAATTCTGGAGGTTATTTCTTTCGTAAATTATTGAATCTGAAATTTTATGAGTGAAATAGAAAGGACAAAGTTCAGTGTAGAAATTTTCAGGGATATGTATTTTACAGAATTATTTAATTTTTTTTTTAATTAAATTGTTTTTCTATATATATATAATTTTTTTAGTACAAGTATATTATTTTTTTTTTCAAAGATAAAGTCGTTGAGTTAGCTTAAACTGAAATTTTAGTTCTGTTTTGATTTTCTAAATCTCAATGGTTTATTTACTTTTCAAATCTTTATATTTAAATCTTCATAAAAAAAATTGTATAAGTAAATTATTTATTTATTTTTATAAGGGATTAGAAAGCTTACTCCCAAAATTCAATTAGATAATCATACAGTATTGGAGTTTTGGAGCATGGAAAATAATGCGTGTGGAATTTCAAGCCTTTGTTGAAGGTTAGAAGCTAAAACCCAACATAAGCAATAAAGCCTGCACTTTGCATTTTGAGAATACATCCTCAACTCTTCGTTACCGAAGTCCTTCTTTACTTTTAAATCATTTCGGCCATTGTTTGATGCCTCCATGTGCAAATATCTATATATAAAGCTAAAAATTATCTTATTTCTAAATGTTTAATCGCTGCGATAGAGGTTTGTCTTCATTTTGTCGGTGTCACCATTATCTCAGTTAATAAGGTAGATTTATAGATGCATGTCAGTAAAGATCCTAGGGAAATTCCAGATCATATAGTAAACTTCAATAATAACACAAACTTCTCCAGTTTGGTATACATTAAACCAGACATTTAAGGTTCTATGGGTTTTTACAGTTAAATTTTTTATTTTGTCATTTGTGCACTTTTATACCGGTTAGATTCTAAGTCGTCCCCAAAACCTTGTTGCACTTAGCAGACTTCAACCGAAATCTCAGGTAACGGTGTTATCCATAGTTTTGAACTTGAAGTTAATTAGTGATAATTGTATGTTTAATATAAATTTCTTGGTTAATTACATGTTTATATTGGGTTGTTACATCTGCAAAGATAGCTAAGACTGCTCTTTGAAATGTAGCAGGTGCATTACATAGTCCAAAAGGTAAAACATTATAAGCATATGTTCCCCATGGACAAGTAAATGTAGTTTTATCCTAATCTTCTAATGCTATCTTGATCTAATTTTATCCACTAAATCCATCAAGAAAGGAAAAGAATTGTTTTCTTGTAATGAGTCTAGTACATGATCAATTAATGGTAGTGTGAAATGATCTTTCAATGTTGCTTTTTTCAGTTCCCTATAGTCTACACATATTCTCCATTTTCCATTTTTCTTTGGTACCACAACTAGAAGAGAAACCCATTGACTATTGTCAAGCTATAAAAAGGGTCTCTTTCACCTCTAATTACCTCACATTAATATGTCAATCTGAGAACGTTTTGTTATTTCAAAGAGTGTCTCAGTCTGAGGCTATCATTTGCTAGAGTAATGCTAGTAGAACAGTGTTCGAAAATACAAGAGTAAACATATGCTTGTTTACAGCTAACTACTTCAAAAGATTAAACCACACATTCAGAAAACTAAGCAATTTATCAGTCAAGGGTTCGGTATCAATAACCCATCCCTTTGTAAACTGATGGAAAATGAAACCAGAGAACAGATCGTGGATCTGGGAGCCGGACAGTAGTTGTCAATGCTCACTACAGCCTGAGATCGTTATCCACACCAAAATAACAAATGACAAGAAATGAAACGGCGGATAAGAAATGGAACAACAATTTAGAAATAGAACAGTAAACCTGAAAAGCAGTAGTTTAAGAAATTGTGACGGCAACTAAGTCTAACAAGCAGTAACACCTTAGTATATAAGATCAAAAGCACTAATCATAATCTACAGGAATTAAATGGAAATCCTTCACTCTTAAGGGAGGATTTAATAACACACCAAAATGGAACAGCACTGATTAATGATGAATTATAGAACAACGCTTGAAAACCATAAATACACACAGCACACTTTAATAGTAATCTGATCCAGTTATCAATCTCAGTTAGAAAGAGTACGACTGTATTTTAAAATAGAACAGCATTGTCTATAGATCCAACAATCACAAAGAACATAACTTCCAAGATGAGTTCTGTAATGTTAATGAACAAGTGCACAGCATAAAGGCTCTGTAATTAAACAACAACAGTATTCTGTAAAGACTAGCAGTATTATATCAACACCTAAAAGAACAGTGATATGATGCAGAGACAATACAATAGTTCTGTCTTTAGAAACCTTAATAAATTAAACATAACAGAGCATGTGATGTAAACTTACAAAACACATCAGAATACCAAATAACGTCGATAAGAAAACCACGCATAAACCAAACATAATAGTACAAGAGCAAGTGCCCTCCACGGTTGGGCCCTTAGCCTCCAGGGGTACACCGCTTGAATTTATTCCAGACTCAGAGATGAAATAGCAACCAAGTTTGTATTAATGCATAAAGCAAAATTACAATAGATCAGTTCTTAACGAGACTCGATGATCAAAGTTTTGATCTTAAAGGAAATTACATAAAACATAGCAGATTCTAACTCCCCTCGAGCTAACAGTGTTGCCCCTTTTATAATGGTGAAGGCGGAGATATCTAAGTGCAGAAATAGATAAAACAGTGATCCCTCAGGATCAAGGATCCTGAGGGGTTCGCCGAACGTTAGCACTCAGTCATCTCTTTTCTTTCCTGCGCCGAGCCGATATCTCCACTTCCTTTCCAGGTCTGATTCACTTTGATTTGCTTTGCCTTGTTTGCATATGGTTCCCCGTCAAAGGGACAGCGGTTAACCTATCCTTGTCCTTTCCTTTGGAACAGCAGCTTCTCGTTTTTCCTTCTTTCTACATCAGGAAATGACAATCATCAGTGTTTTCATCTTGCATATTAATCTCACATGTTTTATTACAATTCCTTATCATTTCCCTAGTTCGTGATGCAAAAGGTTTGTAAGTTCTAATGAAAAGATGTTGAAATAATTACCAAAAACATACCTTCTTTAATACTCCACACACCCCCCTGCTTACCCTTTTTCATGCCCTCATGAAAACATTGTAGTTGACGTGTAAGGCAGTGAGTGAGTAGGCTGGAGATGGAATCTCATGTGAAGGCCTATAGCCATAATGCATAACTAAGTGTTCAAAGAAATGACCTGTCTAACCCTCAAGCATCTCATACAGGGCTTGGTATCCGGGTGCAGGGTGCCAAATAATTGGACTCCGGAACCTATATCCTAACCAGGATGGCCCTACCCTCAAAATGACTTCACCATAGAGGTGCAAGCGGTTGGCGGCTAATTTAAAATTTTCATACTTAAATGGTTCCCTGAGCTAGATATTTGGACTAGAGATCTGATACCGTAATTTAGCCACATCAATGGCAAGGTCTTTGATAAAGAAAAAGTATTTTATTCCCTGTCGAATGATTGCTTCATGAAGGAGTCCTAATGCTTCAATTACACCTGGAGTCTTCATGAGGCTTCTATGTTTTCTCCACAACTGTACTAGATCACTAGGCTTAGCTCTTATCCACAAATCTAATCCGTTTTCTTGTCTATGCAAAGCATTATAGGCTTTAAGCCATTTAATTTGATTAACCCCAAATGAAATAAATGCCTGTAATTGGATATCCCCAACAAAAGGGCCAAGGTTCAGCTTGGTCTCCTGGTCTAATACAAGGTTATGTAAATAAAATTCACGTAGTAGTCTCTGAACTTTTACCCCATAGTGCTTACAACAGTTTATAAAATCATCAATGGTGTTAATTTGTATGGGAGCACCTGCTTTAACAACCTTTATTTTCAATTGCAAATATCGTTCCATTAAAAACAAGGCATAATTCTTAGCAGGGGCTCTACATGCTAGGACATCATTGTATAAAGAACATAAGGTATCCATCTGTTTGATAACTATATCTAACCTACGAGTTACCTTCGCGACTTTTTCTTCTTCCCTTCGCCACCCTTCAAAGGCCTGGCTTTCGGATAGATTGACATTCCTAAGCTACTGCTGTAGCTCTTCATACTTTTTTCGAGGGACCATTTGTTCTATAAGATTTTCTGTTGCTTGCTGAGCTTGCTTCAAACCCTTTTGTAGGGTTACCATTTTCGGATCTCTTTTCCATGCGGAAGTGGAGGACGGGAGTTTTACCTGAATTTTCCTATTGCGTTGTTTTGAGTTCATGACTCTTATCACTCCCAAAGGTGGTGTCTCCACCTGAATTTCCTTATCGCAGGTCAACATATCATCCATTTCTATCTTAACGTGGATATCAGTCCATTGTTGTTCCTTTTTAATTGGAACAGCAGTCTGCTCCTCAGCATCATTTGGAATAGCATCCTGGTTTTCGATAGGGTTTTGAACAGTAGGATGGACTCAGGTCCTCCGCCCCTTTGTCTTGAGGGGTTTTGCTGGAGTGGTTGCATTTTTCCTTCCCGAAGTCCTTTTTACCCTTTTCCTTGCTTTTAGAATCCTAATCTGCTGGTGGAGCTGAATTATTATATTCAGTAGTCTCTGCTGTTCCTTTCGCAATTCCTTAATTTCCTCAATTTCCTTAGAAGGAACAGCAGGTTGTTCACTGCGGCCTGGACTGTGACTAATTCCCTAGTTTTCTCTTTGGGGTGCTTCTTTGTTGCTCTGCTCTGGTTGTTCTAGGGAAAGAACCCTAACTGATTCTGCTATTTCTTGGGTGACCTCCTTTTCTGCCCCCCTTTCCTCCAGAATTTCTTCTGGTGTCGTCTGGCTAGGAACAGATTGTTCCTGTTCTGCATCTCCTGTCATATTTTCATCATGAATAGGTAGATTCTCTTCTTCTACCTCCTCTGCATGTGATTCTTCAGGTGCATTTCCCTTCTGAGGTTCCTCTTCGGCATGGAGATCTGATGGACTGAAAGGTTGGCCATATTCGCCCATATTGGCCAAAACTTTGGCCAATTCATCTTCTCCCAATGGGTCCTGTAATGGGCTACCTTCCTACTATTCTGTTTCCTCCTCCTACTCAGATTGCTCAGCTTCTTCTTCCATTTCTCCTTCCTCTTTTTCCTGCATTCCTTTCTCATTATCTTCCCCTTCTAATCGTGGGGGTTGCTCATCTTCTATCTCTACCGGTTGGCTGGTGTTTCCTTGGGGCTTCTCCAGCCTCCCTTGTAGTCGTGCTAGCCGGATCGATTTCCTTTGTTTTTCTGGATGCTCAGGTGTACTGGTGGCATGTTTACGTTTTGGGGATGGTGTGGTCAATCCTCCATTTATTATGGCAATTAGCTCTTCCCAGCTGCTCTGCTGCTGGGTAAGGCTATGGCTGACTATTAACCGAATCAACCCATGATGACTAATAGCTGACTCTACATGATGTGCCTTTTTTATGCTCCATGCAACGTTATGAAGTAATGAATTCAAAAATGCAGGTAAATTTACAGAGCATTTTTGCTTTAGTACAGCTAAGAGTTTAAGTTGTCGTGGTCTTACCATGTTTTTTCTACCTTCACAGGTGATGTAGCTTTGAATGGTCTTTTCCAATTCCACCCACGGCTCTCCTAATGTTGCTGGCAGAACCCCCTTTCCTCTAATTGTCGGGATTTGGCCTTCCTCCTGGAAGATTTCTATAATCTTCTGCAATCTCTCCTTTTTTAACGTCCATACAGGTCCAGCGGCTGGCAGTCCCGAGACTTCTACAATTATGTCATCAGTGACTGTTATGTGTCTCCCCCTCACTGTGGAGTGATCCTCTTGCAAGTTCTGCAAGAATTCAATTGCTACAATCTCGTTGGATTCCTGTAAGTGGTTGAGATAAGACAACAACCCTGCTCTTTCCAGGATTTCCCGGGCAGTAGCAGAGACTGTTAACACCTGCGGTTCTCTCTGAATCGATCTTCCTCCCATGTTTATGGTTTCGCTATAAACTCTCAATGGAACGGCAGTTGTTCACGCTATTGAAACATAGAGAGGCTGACAAATGCAAGACTCGCTCAAAATCTAATGCTCCAGAATATATGATGGAAATGGCTTATGAATAGCAAGTCGTGCAAAAAAATAAAAAATAGTATACCGTTGAGTCGTGCTATACCTCAGTACACAGCTTCCCGAATAGTGATTTGACACGTAATCCAGGGAATGATGAGGTTAACCTCCCCCCCCCCCGCAATGTGATAGGTCGTCATAAAGGAGCGGCGCCCGTTCTGAAACAGAGTCCTTAAGGAAAAGCGTATGGCAATATGCAATGTTTACAAAAGTAGCAAATTACCGAAATCAAGGCGTAGAGTTGGGTCGCTTAATACATAAGAGACTGCAGTGATATAATGTGAGGCTGGGGATAGGACATCTGTCGTGGATACAGAGTCTCATGCAGTCATTGTCAATTGTTCTGTCATGATTGGTGATAATAGATATACATGCGTTGTATGGTTTTGGAAATAATATATTATTGATTACTAAGGCATAAGAAATAGAAGGGTGCTAATAACTACCTATTGGTGTAAATAATGTAACTTCAATTAACAGTGCTCTGCTACCGACAGGTGTCCATAACCTTGGTAGAGTTGTTTATTTCACCCATAGAACCATGATCCTTTGTGTATGCTTAGGAAATGTTGTGTGATGTCAAAATGTATGCCATTATGCTGGCTTGGTGACCAATTAGCCATAATTCCATTCACGAGGAAGGGGCGAAAGGTGGGCAGGTCAGCTCGTGATGAGACCTCCTATTGCAAGGGTTCTTTATTTGATATACCTTTTGGACCATATCCCTAGTGTGGTGGCCATAGTGAGAATGCCACTTCACTTTCATCCTCATGATCATGCTAGGTTGGCTCTTGATGAGACCCCCTATCCTGCATTTGAAAACTTATAAGTCATTAAGACATCATTGTTTGCTCTCTTTTTCTTTCTTTTTCATGAAGTGCTTTCCCTATTTATACACAAAGGGTGGTTCAACACTCCTTAAGAGTAGGAATGGTGGAAGAAGTCTTAACATCTCAATAGGAAGATATAAACCCTTTGCTCTTATTCCTGAATAATAATCAAAGAGGATTAAAAGGGACCACATGATAAAGATAGCCAATCAAAGAAAAATTAGTAGAACAATGACAGCAAAAGATAATGAATAAGCATGTCCTTCCCTCTGTCCTCTTACCAATTTAGAGAAATTTCTTATAAAGATAGCGATTTTATGATTCATTGATTTCAGTATGTTGTGATTTTGTATCCATTGCATAAGTGCATATTTGTATTCTAAAAGACTTGAAAGAACAGGAACAGTAAACATCCTTAATTTAGAACAGGAAGGGGAACAAGCTGTTTCAAAAAGGGAGAGCAAAAGAATGCAAGTGGTGTTCCTTTTGGAAAAAGGAACAACAAAAGACCAAAAATGTTGTTCCTTTGAAAAAGGAACAGCAGAAAACGCAAAGGCCGTTCCTTTGAAAAATGAATAGCAAAACACACAAATGTCGTTTCTTTGGAAAAGGAACAGCAGAAATCAAAAACGTTGTTCATTTGGAAAAGAAATAGCAAAACACATAAATATTGTTCCTTTGGAAACGGAACAGCAGAAATCGAAAACGTTGTTCCTTTGGAAAAGGAACAACAAAACACACAAATGTCGTTCCTTTGGAAAAGGAACAACAGAAATCGAAAATGTTGTTCCTTTGGAAAAGGAACAGCAAAGCAAACAAATGTCATTCCTTTGGAAAAGGAATATCAAAACTCAAAAATGTTGTTCCTTTGGAAAAGGAATAGCAGAATACACAGAAATGTCGTTCCTTTGGAAAAGGAACAGCAGAAATCAAAAATGATGTTCCTTTGGGAAAGGAACAGAAGAACTCGAAAATGTTGTTCCTTTGGAAAAGGAATAGCAAAGCACACAGATGTCGTTCCTTTGGAAAAAGAACAACAGAAATAAAAAATGTTGTTCCTTTGGAAAAGGAACAGCAGAACACAGAAATAAAGAAAAAGAACAAAATTACAGCAAAATGACGACTGATCCAGGGTGTTGTTCTTTTGAAAAAGGAACAGCTAGAAGAAAATGTTGTTCTTTTGAGAAAAGGAACAGCAAAAATAGTAACGGCAAAACGTTGATTCAAAAATATGTACAAAAATGATTCAATAAAAGAAAAGAAACTATGTAAAAACTAAAAAAACTAAAAAAAAAAAAATAATAATAATAATAATAAAATAAAAATAAATAAATAAAAAAAAAAATCTTAATGAATTACAGGTGAGGAAGACTTCTCTCCCTCCCCAAAAATTTTCATATCAGAGTCTTAGCGTAGCTACTGGCAGAAGGACTCCTAAGTGAGTGGTTTGCGATAAAGACGAACTCGGTGGCCATTTGCCTTGAAGGCATATCCAGAACCATTAATAGTGATTAGAGTAAGGGTACCATTGTCATGTACTTTCTGGATTTCATATGGTCCCAACCAACGAGTCTGGAGTTTCCCGGGGAAGTCTTGAAACCTGGATTCATACAAAAGTGCCCAGTCTCCTTCGTGGAAGACTTTATTTTTAATGAGAGCATCATGCCATTTAGCTCGCTACTGCTGGATCATGGCAGTGTTTTGAATTGCAAAGAGCCTAATTTAACACATATTTCATTAAATTCGGAAATATTTTATTACAAGGACAATGACTAGAATTGAGCTTTTTGGTTATTTTGAAATTCTAGATCCACCATTTAATTCCAAATTTAATGAAATATGTGTTATTTCATCCAGCTCATTGATCTGTTGTAATCGATTAATCTGTGTTGTTCGTAATGTTTGGATTTCGAATTCTATGGGGAAAATGGGTTGTTTTCCAAACACAAATTGATAAGGTGAGTAACGAATGGTACTTCTCCATGTTTTTCTATAAGCCCACAGTGCTTCGGGTAGTCTGGCATCCCAATCACGTCTATGTGACACAATGGTTTTCGTTAGGATTGCTTCTATTATTTTATTGCTGCTTTCTACCTGCCCATTTGCCTGTGGGTGGTATGGAGTAGTGATTTTATGTTAGACATGATAGTTGTTGAGTGTTGCAACTATTTTGTTCCCAGCAAACTGTGGTCCACCGTCTGTAATTATCTCTCTTAGAAGGCCATAATGCACAAATAGATGGAACAGGAACTGTATGACAGAATCCTCTATAGCTCTTGGCAATGCCTCTGCTTCAACCCACTTGGTGACATATTCTGTTGCCACCAAAATATATGTTTTCTGGTTTGATGATGGGTTAATTGCTCCAACGTAATCAAGAGCCCATGGCTCAAATGGTTCGATGAATAGTTGTGGTTTCATAGGCATCTCATCAGACTGACCAGGGCGTCCTGCTCTCTGGCAACTGTCACAGGCTTGGACGAATTTCTTTGCATCTTTGAAAATCGTGGGCCAATAATACCCTGTTTGCAGCACTTTATGTCCAATTCTGCAATCAGTGAAATGTCCACCACATGATCTGTCATGGCAGGTTTTTAAAATGTCAAATATTTCATCTTCTCAAACGCATCTCCTGATATGCATGTCTGCCCCTGTGTGGAACAAATAGCCCCCAATCCAAGAAAATCGAGCACTCCACTGAACAATTTGTTTCCGCTCATTAGGGTTAGATGCTTTGGTAGTTTACCTACTGCTAGGTAATTGGCAACATCAGCATACCAGGGTGTTTGAACAGCCACAGCAAATAGATGTTCATCCGGAAATTGATCTTCAACTGTTGCTGCATCGATTGGCTTTGGCATTCTTGAGAGAAAATCGGCTACAGGATTTTCTTTTACAGGTCGATCCTTGATTGTAATATCAAATTCCCACAATAAAATCAGCCATCTAGTTATTTTTCCATTTTTGATAGGCTTGTTTGCTAAATATTTTATGGCAGAATGATCTATGTACAAGATAACAGGATATCCAGTAATGTAATGTCTGACCTTATTGACAGCATGTATTACAGCTAGAAATTCTTTTTCAATAACAATGTAGTTTAATTCAGCAAGGGATAAATTTTTGCTGATGTAATAAATTGCATATGGTTTTTTATCCTCTTCCTGCCCAAGGACTGCTCCAATGGCTATATCTGAGGCATCATATGATATCTGAAATGGCAAATCCCAATTTGGTCCTCGAAGGACTAGGGTTGTGGATACGGTCTTCTTCAGATCCTTGAAAGCATGTTCACATTTTTCTGTCCAAAGAAAATCAACGTTACCAATTAGTGCATACAAAGGTGCAGCAATATGTGAATAATGTTTTATAAACCTCCTATAATAACCAGAAAATCCAAGAAAACTGCATACCTCCATTTGAGTGGTAGGAGTGGGAATAAGAAAAATTATTTGGATTTTGGCTGGGTCTACCTGAATGCGAGCTGCTAAAATATAGTGTCCTAGGATAAGTCCTTCAATCATCATCATATAACATTTTTCATGGCTTAAACAAAGCCTGGTAGCAATGCAGCGTTGTAGGACTTTTTCTAATGTATCCAATGCTGGATCGAAATCATCTATGTATGGTGTAAAGTCATCCATGTATACTTCAAGTCCTTCATTTATTAAGTTTGCAAAAATGCTGAGGATAGCCCTTTAGAATGTGGCAAGAGCATTACATAAGCCAAAAGGTAGAACTCGGTAGGCAAATGTTCCCCAAGGACAAGTAAAAGTAGTTTTGTCTTGGTCTTCAGGGGCAATCTGAATCTAATTGTATCCAGTGAAGCCATCCAGGAAAGAAAAGAATTTCTTTCCTGCCAAAGTGTCTAATACTTGGTCGATGAATGGGAGAGGGAAGTGGTCTTTTTGTGTTGCTTTATTTATCTCTCTGTAGTCCACACAGATTCTCCATTTCCCATTCTTTTTTGGTACCACCACAAGCGGAGAGACTCATTTACTATCAGAGATAGGATAGATGAAATTGACATCTAAAAGTTTTGAAGTTCAGCTTTTACCACATCGTTTAGATGATGATTAGTCTCCTCTGAGGTTGACGAACAGGTCTCGCATCTTTTTCTATATAAATGTGGTGTGTACATAACTGGGGGTCAATTCCTTTCATATCAGGGTAGTCCCATGCAAATGCTTCTTTATATTTCCTTAACACATGGATGAGCTTCATTTCTTGTTAGGATGTGAGGTTGGCATTAATGTTTAAGGTTTTTCCCGGTTCAATTTCCACAATTTTACTATTTGCAACAGAGGTAACAGGTATTGTATGATCATGTGTATCTTTAAGAGGATCTTCTTCTAATTCACTATCAAATACTGCTTTTATCATGTGACATTGTGTGTGGGATGTGAGTTCAGTTTGACTAATGAAATTATTAATGGCATCGTCTTTTGTTTGGTCTTTGAAATCAAGTGCCTCTTGTATAGTTAATGGAGATCTAATGTTATCAGTAAAGTATGATACAGGGTGCCTATTAGTTTTGACTATTGTGACACTTGGCTGCGTTGGAGGATATAGAACTAAGTTCTTGATATATTCTCCTCTGGTTATGGTCATATTTCCTTGCCGACAGCCAATATAAGCATCAGCAGTGGCAAGCCAAGGTCTACCTAAAATCAATGGATGTCCATCAAGTCGGGTTTTTGGATTTATTACCAGAAAATCAGTTGGATATTCCTAGGAGTCAACAGAGACCATGACATCATGTAGGGTGCCCTCTGGCCTAACCACAGATCGGTCAGCCAATTCTAGCAAGGTAGAGGTGGGTTCTACAGATGTAATGCCTAGCTTTTGGCAAGTAGTGGTTGTTAACATATTGATTGCAGCTCCTGGATCAACTAAGGCATTGGAAAGGGTCTGACCATAAATTTGCACAGTTACTATTGAATTTCCTGGGTCTTCGTATTTAATGGGTGTTTCTTTTCCTGATAATAAGTCAGATAGAGTGCCGACTAGTTGGACTCTTGGATTATTTGTTATATTCCTCCTTGGTTTCTTTATGCACAATTCTTTGATAGTTTTTGTGTATATCGGGATGTCTTGAATGGCTTGGAGGAATGGAATTTTTATGTACAAATTTTGTAATTCTCCCAGAATGTCAAAATCAGGATATTGTATAGGTCGAGGTATGACTAATCATTCTGGGAACAGGGGAGAGGTTGTGGTTGCTTGATTATGAGTTTGTTGTTTATTCACATCCTCTTTTTGTGACAGATGTTCTCTCGGTAACTGATTTTCAACCTGAACTGTCTTATCTCCCTCGGTTGCAATAATACGCCCAGATCTTAACTGAAGATCATTACACTCCCTCAGATCAGCTCCTATTTCTGGTGTTTCTATGATTTGGACAGATTGGACCGGCTTGTTATTTGGAGTGGGGTTGGGTTGGGTTGGGAGTTGCAGTCTCATATTAGACTGGGGATTTTGTTGTAAGGCTGGCAGTGTAGGTTGAGGGAGCGGAATGATTCCTACTAGTTGATGCATCGGTCTCTGCCAGGCTAAACTTTGTGAAGTAGGGGGATTCCATTGTGGTGGGTATGCGTTACTTTTCCAATATGGTGGGGTATAAAGAAGATTCGGCCAACCCGATTGGCTTGCCTGATTCAGCCATGAGGTTGAGGAAAGAAACGACTGTGGTGACCAGTTTGGAAACGGGGATTGAAATTGACTTTGCCACATATTATATTGTTGAGCATTAGTGTGCAGAGGCTGAAAAGAAGAAGTTGGGTCTGGAAACATACTAGATTTTCGTGGCTGCCACTGACAGCACTAGTTGAGCAAATACACCGCTTCTGGCTCTTCTTCTGCTTCCTTATATACTGCTTTTAATCCGGGAAGTGAGGGACAACTTTCCGTAAGGTGATATTTTGTGCAGATGGCGCATGTGTGGACTGCATCCAGTGGACACTCCTTATGGCTATGCTTTTTCCTGCATCGGGGATAGAAGATTGCCAAATTCTGTTCTGCCTCCATTTGCTTCTGTTTTTCCTGCATAATATCAAGTTGTGTAGTTAGTGTCCCTAGTATATCAGTTTTAAAATTTTCCAATAAATTTTCAATTTCTACACGCGTTACTCCTTCTGTCGAAATTTTATTATCTCTTACAAACCGATCATGTTTTTCCGGTTTTACTCTTGTGCTACCTTTCGAGCTCCTGATACATAAATCAATAATGTCAGTAAAACTTTCTTGATAAATATCTCATTTTCCTATAATGTTTAATGTTTCAATCCATTGTTCCTTCATGCCCCTTATTAATGTTGTTTTTAACACATTATCAGGTAAAGGCAATGATGCATAAGGAGATCTTTGAATATTATACTGAAAACGTTCCACATACTCCTCTAATGTTTCGTTTGGTCTAGCTACCATATGGAATATTTCGTCCTTCAATTCTCTAAACCTGCAATAGTCCTGATATTTTTTTAGAAAATATTCTTTCATTTGATCCCAGTTATTTATAACCCTGCCACCTAATCCCATAAACCATCTTAAAGTAGCCCCTTTTAGTGTAGAGGGAAATAGTTTCAATTTCTGGGGGTCAATGGTGTAATCATATCCCCTACACAGCACATTGAATTAAAATAGAAATACATCCGGTTCTTCTGATGTAAGACCGTGGAATGTAGGGATATGTTGAAGAGGGATTTCTTTCATAGGCGCATTTGCTGCAGAATCCACTATGGGGTATTGTAATGTAGAGGTTTGGGTGTTTGGCTAGTTTTGAGCCATTTGGTCGAATATATGCCAATAACCTTCTGGGATATCTAAGAGGGTATTCCTAGGTTGAGAGGGAATGGCTTTAACAGGAATAGTTTAATAGCACTTCCTCTATCTGGGATAATGAGAGTGCCTAATGTCTGAGGAGATTGAGTTTCTTCAAAGATTATTTTTGCAACACTTCCCTTGTCTGGGCTGTTCAATGGCTGAGTTGTCTCAAGAGGAGATCTCGGTTCCTCAGTTTCCCCTGTCTCTCCTCCTCCTTCACAAAGATTACTGAAATTCCCTTCCTGAAATAGTTCTGGAGTAGAATTTTCAATTTCTTGAAAGTCCTACTCTTCAGTTTGACTATGCACCTCAGCAAAGGCTACAGATGGTGATCCTATGGCCTGAAGGGAACTAGTAGGTTGTCTAGAAATAACTTTTCTGGGTCCTACTGAGGGCTAAGATTCTGCTTTCTTGAAGATTTCATCTATGAAGGTTGGTCTACCAAGGGTCACTGACCCCTTAGCTTTTTCTGGCTTGGGTAGAGGTTTGGAATTCTTTTCTGGTTTTTTCTGCTTAGTCATGCACACAAATTAACTACTAAATTCTACCCCCAAAAAACAATAGCAAATCTGTAGGAAAGTGGGCAGAGGAGTAGGGCTGTTACATGCTCCACACGTAGGTTCTTACCTTCCGTTTTTAAAACCCAATTAATCCCTAGCAGGTTCGTACACTACTCTGAAAAAAAAAAAAAAAAAAAAAAATAAAAAAAAAAATAAAAAAAAAAATAAAAATAAAAAAAAAAAAAAAATAAAATGAAATAAATAAATAAATAAATAAATAAATAAAAAAAAAATAAAAAATAAAAAAAAATAAAAATAAATAAATAAATAATAATAAATAAATAAATATAAAATAATAAATAAAAATTAAATAAAATAAATAAATAAAATAAAAAATAAAAAAATAAAAAAATAAAATGGCTACACTCTTTCCCCGGCAACGGTGCCAAAATGTCAAGTTATAAAAAGGGTCTCTTTCACCTCTAATTACTTCACATTAATATGTCAATCGGGGAACATTTTGTTATTTCAAAGAGTGTCTCAGTCTGAGGCTATCATTTTCCAGATTAATGCTAGTAGCACAGTGTTCGAAAATACAAGAGTAAACGTATGCTTGTTTATAGCTAACTACTTCAAAAGATTAAACCACACATTCAGAAAACTAAGCAATTTATCAGTCAAGGGTTCGGTAGCAATAACCCATCCCTTTGTAAACTGATGGAAAAGGAAACCAGAGAACAGATTGTGGATCTGGGAACCGGACAGTAGATGTCAATGCTCACTACAACCTGAGATCGTTCTCCACACCAAAATAACAAATGACAAGAAATGAAACGGCATATAAGAAATGGAACAGCAATTAAGAAATAGAACAACAAACCTGAAATGGAAGAGCAGTTAAGAAATTGTGACGGCAACTAAGTCTAACAAGCAGTAACACCTTAGTCTATAAGATCAAATGCACTAATCGTAATCTACAGGAATCAAACGGCAATCCTTCACTCTTAATGGTGGATTGAATAACACACCAAAATGGAACAACATTGATTAATGATGAATTATAGAATAGCGCTTGAAAACCATATATACACACGGCACACTTTAATAGTAATCTGATCCAGTTATCAATCTCAGTTAGAAAGAGTACGACTGTATTTCAAAATAGAACATCATTGTCTATAGATCCAACAATCGCAAAGAACATAACTTCCAAGATGAATTTCGTAATGTTAATGAACAAGTGCACAACACAAAGGCTCTGTAATTAAACAGCAACAGTATTCTGTAAAGACTAGTAGTATTATACCAACACCTAAAAGAATAGTGATACGATGCAGAGTCAATACAATAGTTTTGTCTTTAGAAACCTTAATAAATTAAACATAACAGAGCATCTGATGTAAACTTACAAAACACATCAGACTACCAAATAACGTCAATAAGCAAACCACACATAACCAAACGTAATAGTACAGGAGCAAGTGTCCTCCAGGGTCGGGCCCTTAGCCTCCAAGGGTACACTGCTTGAAGTTATTCCAGACTTAGAGATGAAATAGCAACCAAGTTTGTATTAATGCATAAAGTGGAATTACAATAGATCAGTTCTTAATGAGACTCGATGATCAATGTTTTGATCTTAAAGGAAATTACATAAAACATAGCAGATTCTAACTCCTCTCGAGCTAACAGTGCTGCCCCTTTTATAATGGTGAAGGCAGAGATATCTAAGTGCAGAAATAGATAAAATAGCGATCCCTCAGGATCAAGGATCATGAGGGATTCGCCAAACTGTTAGCCCTCAGTCATCTCTTTTCTTCCCTGCACCGAGCTAATATCTCCACTTCCTTTCCAAGGTTGATTTGCTTTGATTTGCTTTTCCTTGTTTGCATACGGTTCCCTGTCAAAGGGACAGCAGTTAACCCGTCCTTGTCCTTTCCTTTGGAATGGCAGCTTCTCATTTTTCCTTCTTTCTACATCAGGAAATGACAATTGTCAGTGTTTTCGTCTTGCATATTAATCTCACGTGTTTTATTACAATTCCTTATCGTTTCCCTATTTCGTGACGCAAAAGGTTTGTAAGTTCTAATGAAAAGATGCTGAAATAATTACCAAAAACATACCTTCTTTAGTACTCCACAACTATCAGAGATAGGGTAGATAAATTATACCAATAATAGTTTATGCAACTCTTCTTTTACCTTCCAACATAAATCTAACCTACATACATGAAAGCTTGAGAAATATGATTTTAACTCCTAGATTGCAGAAACAAAGGATGAAAGAGAACAATGAGCTAAAGCATAGAAATTTGTAAAGGAAGGAAACCACGTATTTTTGGCTTGTTGTTGTAGACTCCTCAACCACACTTCCCAAAAGAGAGGTGGTAATCAAGTCTGCAACCACAATTTTTCTGGCAAGTAAACTCCTACTCAAACAAGGAAGGAAATGTTTCTACTAAAATAGTGCATAAATAAGATACACAAAGAGATACTAGAGCCACTGGGTTGGGCCCTAACCCAAGGGGACTCAACCCTCTGAAATAAACTCAAATTTGAAACAATAGTAGACTTTTCATTAACATAAAATGGAGTTCAAATACATCATGCAAATAAAAATGAGAATGACAGTCTTGAGAAATTGGCTCTTATTAGTTCTCCTTGCTCCCAAAACAAATGAATCCTACTGAGCCCTTGGGCTTGTTGATTTATATAAATATGACTAAGGGGCAGCCTCCTTGGAAAGAGGACCACCTCCCTCCAAAATCTCATGAAAAGTGGATCTATCTCCCCTAGACCCTTGCAATTGCTTGAGTTCATTTCTTGTCAATAGACCTCGAGTTGTTGATGAGTAATTCTAGGGATCAAGTCGAGTTGAAGGAGAGTAAATGGTGGGGACATGCCTCCTATATATCTTCCATATGCCTCCAACATTCTTCTGCATAGTAAATGCACTAAAAATTACTCATTTTCCTATACATTAAGCACAATATTCCACGAAGTATGACAAACACCCTTTAGTGTTCGTACTAGGCACATTATAGCCAAAGAGATGTTAATTAATGTGAGAAAAGAAGAATTTATAGGTTGGAGGATGGAAAAATGGCCTTATGGTATACATATTGATGGGACCCATCATCACCCCCCTACTAAAAGTGTTTCTCACCTTTGAGCAACTTATTCACTGATATGTAGCTCATGCATGGCCCTGGTGGCCTCTCTGACATCCCAAGGCATATCATATGGTGTGCCTTCTTGTGAATAGAATCATGCATTTTCCTCTATGGTTGCCCACTCTCTTTGCTACTTTTCTTTATCTCTTCTCTCTTGTAGGCCCAATAGCATGGGAGGACTAATTTTATCCCTATCTAATCGATTTTCAGTCTTTGAATAATTATTCTATATAATGGGGTCCTCTCTAGGGAATTCCTAAACTTTTAGGGGATTAATATTCCTTCATTTGTAGATTGTGGGGAAGAGCATGCCATCTTCTTTTCAAATCCTACAAGCTCACATTCCCCAATAGCTTAAAGGTATCTTTGAAATGGAATATGGCTTGTTCTTATGTTTTCAAGTAGTGACGGGTTAATTTCGGGTCTATAGAGATAATGGTATGGTTATTTATGATAGGCTTGTGGCCTATTAACTCTGCTCTAATGTATGGTGGCTCACTTGCTTCTTTGGCCGTAACCTTCTTAACTTCCTCATCCCTTGTTTCTTCATAGGCCAGCCATGAGGCTAGTACCGTCAGTTGTGCATCCCTGAACCTTGAACTTGGGTCCCAAAATTTCATGTCTATTAGGACCATGTTTTGCATATAAAATTTAGCAAATTTGACCCTATCCTCAATGCTTACCTGCTGGAAAAAGTCAATGAAACTCCTATAATCTTGAAATTGTAGAGAGCCATATTGTGCCAATGTCTTGATTTTGAAAAGCAGACATTTCTATTTGAGGAAAATGGAATATGATTTGGATGGCTACTTGTATTAGATGGCCTCCATGGATAAGTTTTCCATGGTGGTAAATTGGGCCTCCTTTTCATGCAGTTTCTCTCTCAGCCTTGTATTTTCCAACTACAATAACTCCTTTATGACCAATTTATTTAGCCTCTAGTCAGGAATTTCCTCATCCATTTTTTTCATCTTTTCCTCCATGAAGCCCACATCCTATAATTTCTTGTATTTTTCAATCTACATCCACCATTAAGTTTCTATCCTCTCTTTTTCTAGCTCAAATAGGAGGGGAATTGCAAATTTTTCAAGTATAATTCTTCTGCATCAACAAAATTATAATAGGACCAAATATTGGGATGTCGATCAGGCTTTTGGAGTCCTTGTGGACCTTTTCCCTCCTCTTGAGGTGCTTTTATTATTTCTTATAGCACTTTTTCCTGATCCTTTAGCAATTATGTTCCTTCTTGTAGCAGTTATGTTTTATCCTATACCAGGGTAGTTTGTGCTTTGAGTTGCTTGGTTCTGACTACCCTACTCATTGGTATTCTCATTGGTGTCAAAGTTTTCCCTCCCCTAGCTCTGAGGGAGGTGGCCTCATCAATTATCCCTTCACCTCATCCTAATTCTTCTTCTCGGTGACTAACCGATTCACCAATTGTGATTGGGATTGTTGAAGGAGGTTGAGGCTTACCTTGTTTAATCCTGGTGCTTTTTATTATTTTAAAGTATAAGGGGCCTTGTCAAGGTTTCCTCATCTTGATTTTTATAGGCATTCTAAGGGTTTCCAAAGTAGCAACCACCTATTGTTTTGAATTCCCCTTTGAGAGGATTATTTGTTGCTTTTTTTTCCCTTCTTCTGAGGTCTAGAGGGCTCTCCAAAGGTCTCTTTTTTTCCTTTTGTTTCCCCCTTTCTTCTTTCCTCTCTTATCTAGATTCTCCTTCAACTTCTTCATCCTTTCCTTTGGCCTCTTCCTCTTGTTCTTCTTATTTCTCTTTATTTTCTTCTCCTTGTTCTTCAATCTGTCCTTCTTCTTCTTGTTTACCTCCAACACTAGATTTTGTGGTATCTTCATGTTATGTCAAGGCTTGGGATTGTGTTTCAATGAAGGCCTCCCTATCCATGTACATAAAATTAATCCACAACACATTGATACTCAAGTAGCTTAATGCATGCATAACAATTATCCTTATGAAGCCATGATGGGCAATGTATTGGTGCTTCCATTCTCTCACCCTCTAGCTCATTTCAATCATGGACAGAAGGAGGAAATGTGGAACATTGAGCCTGCTTGGAATGGGCAATTCTGTTTGGAAACTTAGCTCTTAGACTATCCTAAATTTATAGGAATATACCACACTCAATCTCCCTTCACAAGATATTTACTTGAGGATTATATAGGCCACTTCATCCCACGGGTAAGGGAGACTGTCCCTTCTTACTCCATTTTAGTCCTCAATGGGCTTCTCTTCACAGAGGAAGAAAATTTTTCTTGATTTTGATGGATTTTTTTCTATCTTTCATTCCCCAGATAGTCCCTAACGGTATGGTTGTTACTTTACTAATGATATTTACATTCACCTGGATGGGAAGTCCCCTAAAAACAATGGTGGCATTGTCTTCCCCTTGAGAGTGAAGGGCCATGGAAAATTCATGGGTTATCTCATCATCATACCCCTTCAATTTTTCAAAGAACCCCATCCATTGATGGCTCATGAAGATATCTTTGATAGGATTATGTTGATGAATTTTCTTAGTGTATGTGGGATCCCTTCTACTGAAACCCCCTCCTATGTTTTCTGCAGATGTTTCTTCAAATTTCTCAAAGAAGTTTTTATGGAGGTTTTTTTATGAGCATCCTAGGGTTTCAAGACAAGGGTGGGAGAGTTGGAACTTTTCTTTTGGTGAGAGGAATGATAATTATAGGCAAAACTTCAATTAGACAATCTTTGCTTCCACCTTGCCCCCCACATATAAAATGATTTGTTTTTTTAAGGGAAATTCGACTCTATAGGGATTTTCTATAGGATGTCTACATAGGTAGAATTATAATTAAATACTTTTCATTCATGATCATGAAAGGTGGCGATAAAAGGGTAATTGGAGGAATAATTTTGTCGTTTTGGACCCCCTTTCCTTTCTCGACCCAATATTGTAGCACTTTTTCTGTAATCTTGTAGCACTTTTTTTGCAATCTTGTAGCACTTGTTCTACAATCTTGTAACACCTTCTCTCTACCCTATAAAACCTACTATCTAACCTTGTAGATTCTTTGTATCACCCTAGGGACCCCTTGATCGTAGCTAGCTTTCCTCTTGATTCCTTAGGGGGAGTATACAACCCTTTTGGGAATGAGATCCTTAGTACAACTGAATTCCGGCCTATCATTTTTATTTCCTCTTGTGGTAGTGGGCTCAGTGTGCTTTATGAGTTGGCCCCTACCTTCCATACATGTATTCCCTTCTTTTGGGTCGTTTGTCCCCACTTCTCATAATCATCACACCTCTTTGTTTGAATATTCCACATTGCATGAATGGTGAGTGAACTGCACTTTAACTACCCTAGGGTAGCGAATTTTAGTGGCCACCTTCACCCTATAATATTTTTCCATCATCCATTACAAACATTTTTGAACCATTATTTTGTTAAAGGGGTAGGAAAGGAGTGTCATATCTAAGCCTACCTAGTGATGTTGAGTTGGTGTTGATTCCTGCATGTTTCTTCAGTGATCAATATGTTGGCTTATGGAGGTGTTATCTCTCACACTAGTCCTTTTCTGCATAAAATGTTTTTAGATATTCTCTTATGTTTGTCTCACTGATTGAAATCTTCTTATACGGGTTCTTCAAGGATCAATATGTTTTTTTTGAAGGTTATCAATGCCCCCAATAGTTGCTCCTCAAGAGCAGTGTGGCTTCCTATGATCTCAAGGATGGTCTCTCAATGCTTCTAGGTGGCCAAATTTTCATTCTAGGACTGCCAGGTGTTTTTGGTTGTGGTTCTATAGGGTTTTTGCAGGATGCTACATGATTGGATTTTTCTTGTAGCAGTCACACTGACCCTTCCACAATCACTATCTACTTTGTGAAACACTATAATAGGCTTGGATAATTAGTAGTGAGCCTATTGAAAATGATTGGAAACTCTATTGGTGGTGAGAACTCATGAAGAAGTGGTAGAAATAGAGTTTTTCATAAACAAGAGTGAAGTTTTGGATGGAAAAATGGCTAAATGATGTGGATGGAAGCTGATGGAGGTGTGGTGAACCTATACCTTCATTCCCCCAAGAAAAACACGAAATATTACCATTTTCCTTTGTTGATATCAATATTGTAGCAATTTTGGTCAACCCTATAGCAGTTCAGGACATATGTGGTAGTTGCATGATTGAGGCAGAATTGAGTAATATGGGGTGTAAAATGATGGAAGAATGTAGGGAGATGGATGGAGTGATGAAGGACATGCAAGAGGCTATCTTGAGAAGTGGAAAAGTGGAATGTGGAACCCTTACTTCCCTTTGCTATTATTCTTCGATCGTGGCTCAAACCCTGCAAAAATTTGTTAGTAGAACTAGTGTAAGGGCTCATTTACATTTATGTTACTTTCTCATTCTCTTTCTCTTTTCTTTTCTCTCCTATTTTTCCTTTTTTTTTTTAGACCTGCAGGCTTCTTATAAAGAGGTTTTCAATCTGAAGGCTTGCCCTAGGTGTCTCAACGAAGGTTTTCACCTAGGGATCTTTTTATTTTTCTTCTCTTTTTTTCCTTCTTTTTTTTTGCTCTTGGACTGCCTCTGGGAAGTTTTCAACCCTAGATTTGGCCTTAGGTGCCTCATGGAGGTATTCACCTTTTTTTCCTTTTGTTTTTTTCTTTTCCTTCTTTGTTGATCACAGGCTAAGTAAACTGAGGTTTGTGAGGCCTCCAATTACATTTATATCCTTACTTATTAAACTAGAAAAATCCTATTTTGACAGAGGTTTATTATATAAATTCAAATGGTAACCATTAACAAGCAATGGAATACCTTCCTCATCGGTTGTTCTGATTTGGACACACCCATTCTCATAACATTTTTCCACTAAATAGGGGCCCAACCACCTTGTCATGAATTTCCCTTTGAAATCATTGAACCTTGAATTATATAGAAGGGCCTAGAAACCATATTGTAAGGCTCTCTCCCTAATGTGTATTTCATGCCAAACCTTCCTTTGCAATTGGACAACTTCATTGTGCATGAGATCTTGCAATCTAAACCCATCCAAACCATTGAGCTAGAGCAGCCTTTCTTGTTTTGTTGCATTGAGGTCTAAATCCAATTGTGCTACCATCCTCAAGGTATTCTATTCAAAATCAATGGACAACTAGGATTTCTTTCCATAAACCAATTAAAATGGTGTAAATATAGTGATGGTCTTCCAGGTGGTATTTTAGGCCCAAGTGGCCTCTACAAGTCAATCTTCCCATCCCTTTTGTTGCTGCTAACAACCTTGCTCAAAATGTTCTTAAAATTCTCTGTTTGTCACCTTCACTTTCCCATTTTCCTGAGGGTGATACGAAATGGATTTCTTGTGCTTGGTGTTTCTCCATGATGTCTTCAATCATATACTAGGTTAATTGTGTCCCTTGATTAGTGACCAACTCCCTTGGAAAACCAAACTTGTAAAATATGTTCTCCCTTAGGAATTCAGCCACTTTCTTCTTGGTTTCACAATGATGTACCTCTTCTACCTAGATGGTAGATCAATGGGCCCAATGAAATCCATGCCCCACTTCTCAAATGGATCCAGGGTCACTTGAGGTCTCATCCTTGGGTGTATGCTTGACCATCCTTTGGAACTTACCACACCTTGTAGTGTACCTCCTTGCATCTTGATTTATCTAGCTTGTATAACTTTGAATGTTTTCATTTTAGAAGCAAAATGGCCCCCACAAGGCCCATCATGGCATGTTGACAGGATGGCAAATACCTCCTCCTCTCTCACACATCTTCTTAGAACCTAATCTAAATCCAACTTAAAGATATTTCCCCCAATCCAGGTGAAAGGGGCACTCTTCCTAACAATATTGCTCTTCTCCCTAAAGGATATATTAGGAGGGAACCTCCCATCAACCAAGTAATTTTCTATATCAGAAGACCAAGGACATAGCACCAAGATGGTAAAGAGGTGTTCATCCAAAAGTCGATCGTCTACCATCTCCTCATTTCCTGTAGCCAAGGTTAGTCTTGACATAAAATCTGCAACCTCATTCCCTTTTTCTAGTTTGTCAACAATAGTTAGATCATTTTTTTGTAATAATAACAACCATCTAATGATTATAGCATTTTCATCAGGTTTATTCAATAAGTATTTAATGGTTGCATGATCAGTATGAGAAAAGACTTGATATGCAATGATATAGTGCCTAAACTTATTCAAACAATGCACCACAGCTAAGAGCTCATTTTCAGTGATTGTATAGTTGAGTTCATATTTAGAAAGGTTCTTACTGATGCAGTATATTGCATAAGGAAATTTTCCTTCCACTTTTCCTAGGGATGCCCCTACAGCTTTATCTAATGCATTTATGTGAATGTGGAAAATTAATTCTCAAATGGGGCCTCTAAGGATGGGAGTAGTGGTCAATTTTTCTTTCATCTTTTCAGATGCCTCTTGGCACTTGTCTATCCAACAAAAGTTTGAATATTTAGCCAACAATCTAAACAAGGGTGATGCCAACTTACTAAAGCCCTTGATGAATCTTATATAATATCCATCCAACCCAAGGAAGATTCTAACATCCCTTTGTTTTTTAGGAGTAGGGACCTTTCTAATGATGGAAACTTTAGTGGGCTCAACCTAGATCCCTTCCTTGGATATAAAATGGCCTAAGATATTCCTTGCATTCATAAAAAATTCACACTTCTCAGGTATCAATGAAAGATTCATCTCAACACATTTTCTTAATACTTTACATATATTATAAATGGATTCCATAAAATCATTCCCATAAGGGATGAAATCATCCATGTATCTCTCAACAGTGTCATGCACAAGGTGATCAAAGATACTCAATACTATCCTCTAGAAAGTAGCAGGAGCATTACACAAACCAAATGGAAGGACCCTATAGGAAAAGGTCCCCCATGGGCATGTTAATGTGGTCTTATATTGGTGCTTAGGGATGATTTGAATCTAGTTATACCCACTAAATCCATCTACGAAGGAAAATAATTTCTTCCCGGCAAGGGCATCTAGTACTTGATCAATGAAAGGTAGCGGGAAATGGTATTTCTTTGTAGCCTTGTTAAGTTCTTGATAATCAACACAAATTATCCACTTCCCATTTTTCTTGGGTACTATGATGAGAGGGGGCATCCATTCACTATCTAAAATGGGGTATATGAATCCTACATCAAGTATCTTTTTCATTTCTTCCTTTACAATATCCTTAAGGGAAATATTCATCCCCCCCTAGGGTTGGCACATAGGCTTGCATCCCTCCTTCATGTAGATATGATGAACACAAACTAAGGGATGCACCCCTTTCATTTCCTTGTAGTCCCATGCAAAGGCATTAAGATGGTTCCTCAACATTGTAGATAATTGTTCTTCTTACTTAATTGAGAGGGAAGGGATGATTTTTAGATTCCTAGATGGGATGATTTCCACAACCTTGGCATGGTCATCAGAATAAATATAGCATAGATCAGTCCATGGATTGTTTTCAGGTTTCTCTAAGGATTCCTCCTCCAATTCATTAATTGGCATGGAAATAGGAGGTTGATTATATAATAAGTGGTCAATAAGGTCATTTTCATATAGCCACCTACTTCCTACAGTAGTGTCTAGCGTACAAACTGGGTAGAGGGATGGTTGATAAAGGTCTTATTCTTCCTCTTCCCATATCCACAAGGGCAAGTCATGATCAAAAAATGGTTGAGCAGTGGGGTATAATGCAAGCTACTTTTAGAGATGCCCATTCTTGATGGTCATGTTCCCAGCCCTGCACCTAATGTAAGCATTAGCAGTGGCTAACCAAGGTCTCCCTAGGATGAGAGGATAACCATTAAAATTGGTCATGGGATGGAGGACAAGGAAATTTGTGGGATACTCCTAGGAGTTGATAGAGACCATCACATCCTCAATAAATCCTTCAAGGGATATCATGGACCTGTCTGCAAGTTGTAGTACTATGGTGGTCTTCCTCAAGGCTCCTTCGAGTTTTAGCTTTAGCATATTTTCCTTGGTCATAACATTTATTGCAGCCCCAAGGTCACTCAAGGTCTTAGGGACCACAATGTTATTAATGTTCACATTCACTACTTGGCTACCAGGATCCAAGTACTTTGGGGAAATCACCCTCCCAAGAATTAGATCAAAATATATGCCCAACAAAATCGGTAGTGGGGGCATCTCTTCTTCTTTTCCCAGGCCTCTTGAAGCATTCCTCCTTGATAATATTGTTGTAGATGGGGACATCTTTGATGGCCTAGAGAAGGGGAATTTTAACACACAAATTATTCAATTCTCCTATAAGTTTAGCCTCTTTTGGGATGTGTTGTTTAGGTTGTACCAACCTTCCAGGATAGGGAGTTGCATTGGCTAGAGGGGTACCATCTTCTGTATCTTCTTCAATATCTTCAAGGTGATAAGGCGGGTCAGCATCTGGAAGTACCCTCCCAAACCAAAGGTTGATCTCTTGTATTTCCACAGCATAAGTAGGATAGGATGTTTCCCCATTGTAAACTAGTTGTGCCTGCTTATTGTTTAGGTTCGGATTTGGGTGGGAAACCATTTTAGGTTACTTAGGTGGGTTGTTGTGAGGTATTTGTGGTTGAGGTTAAGGAGGAGGCATTAAAGTAGAAGGTTGGGTTGTTTGAGGCCTCCATTATTGTGAATGGTTTCCCCATTGAGGAGGTTGAGGTTGATATGTCTGGAAAGGTGGGTTGACAAGATGAAGGGGATACTAAGGAGCATAGGACCAGGGAGAGGGCATGGACCACGATGGATGAATTGGAAGGTACCAAGGCCAGAAGGGTGCATTCTAATTTGAATTATAAGGAGGATATTGTGCACCTTGCATGCGCTATTGATATGGTCAATGGCCTTGGGGCCTTCTCTATTTGATGAAGCATAGTTATTCCAAGCCATTCTCTTCTCCTTGGTATGCATCCGTTAGGCGTAGAAGAGAGGGACAATTATTTGTTGCATGGTTTTCCTCACAAATAGAGTAAACCTCTATGGTGTTTAGTGGGCACTTGTTTCTTGGATGCCTCTTACTGCATCTAGTGAAAAGGATAGCTAGTGTCCTTTTTGCTTCCTCTTACTTCCTTTTAATTTGAATAATGTCCATATGCAAGGAAAAGGTATGAAAAATTTTACTCTTGAAATATTCCAACATACTCCCTATCTCATGTTTGATGGTTGAGGTGGAGGGAGAAGATTTAACCATGCCTTTACTGACCTTCTCCTTTTCCTAGAAGCCCTCAAATGGTTCTTGATTACTATCTTGATGTCATCGTAGGTCAGTTGGTAAATATCTCCTCTAGACAACATATTGAGGGTTTCCATTACATCCTCTCAGATCCCTCAGAGAAGTATAATATTTAGTGATTTAGGATCAAGGGTACAATTATCCCTCCTATATTTTAGTTGGAACCTCTCCCCATAACCTTCTAAAGACTCATTTGGCCCTAGAGATATCCTAGATATTTCTTATTTTGTCTCCTTAGACCTACAGTAATCCATGTACTTCTCATTAAAGGCTTCTTGCATCTATGCTCGGGTAGTGATGTTTGTTCCAAGTATACTAATAAACCAGTGCAAGGCTACATATTTAATGGTGGAGGGAAATAAATTCAGCTTCATTTCATCAGAGATATAGTCATAGATCCTACAAACTACAAAAAACTCAAACATAAGTGTAGCAAGGTCCTTAGATACTAATCCATGTAAGTGTGGAAGGAAAGTGGGGTTGATATTCTTCATCTTGGCCTCCCCATTGGTTTCTCTAATGGGAAATAACCCATTCAATATGTTTTCATCCATGTTTTTGATAGGTGATATGGGCCCTTCTTCCCCAATGGGTTTTTCAAAAATTTTAGGTTCCTCACCTAGAGGATTTTCTAACTCCCCTGTGGTAAAATAGGGAAGCTCATAGTCACCAAAGAAGAATGATGGTTGTCTACTTCAAGGGTTGAGGGTTTTTGGTAGTAATTTACCTTGATTATCCCTACTACTACGAGGCATGAAAGAACTAGTTTTTTTTTTTATTTTTTCCTTTTTTTCCTTGAAATTTCCCTAGTTAGTAGTACTGATTCAAAATGAAATATAGAAAAATAAAGGAAAATTTTTAGGAGAAACAACACACACTTGGACACCTCCCCAAAAATAGCGCCAAAAAATTAAGACTCGGTATCTCAACAAGAATGTTGAGACTCCCAAGACTACCAACTTTAATTATCAACCCAGGGTTCATACAAACTTAGAGGTGATAGTGTTATATGCACAACGGCTCAATTTCTACTCATGCAACCTTCAAGCAATGGATCGGAACAAGGCATAGAGAGACCGCTCTTTCATTTAGCTTAGAGAAATAAATTGCATGGAAAAAGAGATTTCTACTCTATTTGTAGGAATGAAAGTAGCATTCTAACTGCAGAAATTAAAGTGTTATTCATCTAATTGTAAAGGCTGACTCTAATTGCAAAAATTTAAATACTATTCTAATTGCAAAAATGAAAAATGTTATTCTACTTGCAGAATGTAAATTAATACTCTAGTTGTAGAATGTCTAAAGTTGCTTTGAAAAAGGAAATTTGATCTTTTCAACAATAATGTGTGTGACTAAAATCCTAAGAAAGCATAAAATAAAGAATAACTCTTTCCATTGGTGAATCACCATTTTTATCATTGTGTTAAATGAAACTTATCCTTAGTACCCGAATCTATGTACATTTCATAAGAAAACATGCATTGCTATTCAATTGTGGAAATATGTCTTCTAATTCTAATTGCATATGTGTACTTGCAATGAAGGAAAGGTGGGTTTACAGTGGTGTTTGGTCCTCCCAAATAATTAATTCAAATCTTGGGGGTCGTTATTCAATACTAAGAGGAAAAAATGAAGCTCCTAAAGCAAATTTGGTCAAGTTTAGACAGTGCTATAGGATGCTACAGGAATACTACATGATTGCTACAAGATGCTCCAAGATTGTCCTGTTTTGCTACAAGATTTGATTTGTGAGCATCCTAAGGGAATAAAAATTGTTTTGAAGGTGGATCAAGGTAGATCAAGGTGCATTAAGGCTATGTGAGATTTTTTCCAAGCTTACCACCCCTCATAGGCCCATCTTACAGAAAATCAAGTGCTCGCAGTGTCCTTTAATGACCCAAAAATATGGTCTCAGTTACATAGTTTTGAGGGAAATGTGAGTGATAAAGGGAGAGGTTGATGGTGAAAAAAAAGAAGTAGGATGATTGTTCCAACCTTAAAATCCACTTCTAGTGCCTCCAGACCAAAAATCAATCCCTTCTTGTTCTTGAAAAAAATGTCAAACCAATGATCAAATTGCAGCAGAACAAACTAAGATAGAAAGGATTAGTCAAATTTTATGAAATCAAACAAAGAAGGATTTTTCATTAAGAACTAATTCACCTTCCAAAATACACTAACCTACATACATGAAAGATTGAGAAACATGATTTTAACTCCTAGATTGTAGAAACAGAGGATGCAAGGGAAAATGAGCTAAATCTTAACAATCTGCAAAGGAAGGAAACCACATATTTTTGGATTGTTGTTGTAGACTCCTCAACCGCAATTCCCACAAGAGAGATGGTGATCAAGTCTTCAACCACAATTTTTCTGGCAAGCAAACTCCTACTCAAACAAAGAAGGAAATGTTTCTTCTAAAATAATACAAAAATAAGATAGATAGGATCCTCTGGGTTGGGCCCTAACCCAAGGGGACTCATCCCTATGAAATAAACTCAGATGTGAAAAAAGAGTAGACCTTTCATTAACATAAAATGGAGTTCAAATACATCATGCAAATAAAAATTAAAATGACAGTTGAAAGCACTTATCTCTTATTGGCTCCCCTTGCTCCAAAAAAAATTGAATCCTTATGAGCCCTTGAGCTTGTTTATTTATAAAAATATGACTTAGGGGAAGCCTCCTTGGGAAGAGGACTACTTCCCTCTAAAATATTGATAAAATTGGATCTAGCTCCCTTATACACTTGCAATTACTTGAGTTCATTGGCTGCTAGTAGACCCCAAGTTGTTGATGAGTGATTCTAGGGATCAAGTCAAGTTGAAGGAGAGTAAATGCAGGGGGCAAGCCTCTTACAACTCTTCTATATGCCTCCAACATGCCTCTACATAGTAATTTCACTCAAAAATTATCCTTTTCCTACACATTAACTACATTAGTCCACGAAGTATGACAAACATCCTTTAGTCTTCGTATTAAGCACATTATAGCCAAAGAGATGTTAATTAATGTGAGAAAAGAAGAATTTATAGGCTGGAGGATGGAAAATGGCCTTATAATATACCTATTGATGGGACCTATCACTAGTAATTATCCATAAATATCATCACTAACAACTCTAGCCCATTTGGTGTCCATCACTATAGCATACTCTTTAGAATGAACCCAAAAATTTAGGTAGCATCTCTATCTCATCCTGAAGACCTCGGCTTTCATATAGATGCTCCCTCTAAAGCTAGACTCCCTCTGAGTTGAAATTATCTCCAATGACTCAACCTACTACTGATCTCATGTCCTATAAGGTCAGTCTGGACTTGCGATCGAACGCAGGCCATCACCTCATCGCAACCCAATCTTGCAAGGACTCGTCCTCCTAGTTCAAACACAACTCATGCACATCCCTCCAACCTCAGATATGAAACATTGTGATCCAATGAAGAAACTAACCTCCCATTCTGTAATGCATCACATGAATAAATCTTGATCATACTAATCTCGTCCATGCTAAAGTTATCCTTGATTTTTTCCAACGATCCATGGAAAATAAAAGGAGGTCCATGATCAACCACTTGCCCTCCAAAAAATTGGTGTCTATCAGGCTCACCATTAGCCCTCTATAAATTCTAGCCAATCTTTTCAGTAACCCAATCAAGACCAGATCTCCATGTCTTCAGTTGAACCCTCTGCTCCATAATCTAGACAACCACAACTCACTGTGAGTCGCTTTGTTGTGCACACTTTGATTCATTGGCCCTTCATAGTAGATATGAAACCATGTTGATTTTTCGTGATACTAGAGTCTAGGACAGAATCTTAGACATTAACACTACCAATCCAAGTATCACAATAACACTACTTTGCATAGCAGAATAATATATAATAGTAAATCCACTAGTGCACAAAATATACACAAATGTTTACAAATTTATACAACAACCCAACTTTGTTATATTAAACAAATTGATAATACAATATAGTCTAGGGCTCTCATATTAGGGATATAAAGATAAACAACAACAACTAGGGCTTCGTGACAGTTTTTTTACGACAAATCTACCCTTAACAAAGCACTCTAGCCATCTAGCTAATGTAGAGCTCTTCACATTTACCTTGGTCATACCTTGTACATATCTTCCTAGTCCTTTGGCTCCCAATATGCAGTAACAAAATTATGCCTCTATCATTGAACCAGCTCCATTAGGTCATTGAACTAGGCTCTACCTTCTTTCTTGTTGGCCATTAGTCGTTCAATACATAAACACATCGAGACTCTTGTCGATTTGTTCACAACTCTGTTTGTGAACAACTCTCAATTGCCCATTATTGCTCCTCATCTCTTTTGGGACTTGCTTCCCACTAGTGCCTTCCTCTGTTGCCTGATTAAGAACATTTAGGGCTAGAGGGATTCCCACTATCACTATAAAATTCCCTTCTCCAACAATGAACTTAGGGAATGGAAGACTACCCAACTTCTACTATAGATGTCCTTCTCCACAAGGAAAGTCTAAGGATACAAGCTGCTCCTAGTTGATTAGACCTTTTAGTTCTTCTTTCTCCACTTCTATCAATCCATTACTCCTTCAAGATATTTGTTCCTTGGAGCTTAAAGAAATCCTCTACAATCCTCCCAAAGTTGTTCTTTAGGATTCTCCAATTTTTCCTTCCTAGAAACCACCTTATTCCATCAAGGTGCTACTCTAGGCCACATTTCCTCCACTCTCATGTTTCCCTCCAATATTCCATGAGCATCCAATACAAAATTCATCTAATAATACCTCTCATCCACTAGAATCAAACCATCAACAAGAGGCCATTTGCAACTCATTGTTGCTATCCTCTTACCTTGGGATCTATGCATCTTGAGCATTGGTTGGGGCACACCAATAGCCCTAAACCCTACTCAAAATTAGTGGTTATCCTTGTCAAATTTTTATCCTCCTTTTGTTGTTTCCAAACATCACTAGCACCTATTATAGGCCTTGGGCACCTCCACAAGGCTCTCTATAACTATTGATTTCTACATCAAGGGAAAAATTACATCTATCAAGGGAATCCACCCTCTATTCCATTGTGTTTCTCACTGTACATATGTGGCTTACCTCAGAGAGACTGCGACTAGGAAAGAGTGCTCTCACGCTAGGCCTTTTGACTCTTAATCAACCCTCTACACTTGCATTGCTATAGTAATTGACTATAACCCTTGAAAAGAGGTAAACAACATACAAAATAGCACAAAAGAACCCTTCCTTACCTCATCTCATACCTGTGTCTATGACCTGCAAGAAATGTGCACCCAAACAAATATTCTCCTCTTCAAAAACTCGTGTCCTAACTCCTTGTGTCCTGCCTCAGTCTTGTTGTCCAAATCAAAGGTATTTCTTTGATGGAGAATACACTTGGATGTGTATAAATTCCTCTCACATCACTCCAATTTATATCTAACCATGTGGTGTCACCAAACATTAATTTGTGAAATCATGATACTCAATCTGACCTGCTCTAACTACCAAATTAACCTATAGCCACATATAAAAATTCATATCTCATTATAGACACCTCGGATTTGAGTGATTTTCACTACCTCTTTCTCCTTTAAGGGTCCTCTAATACCTCCATGTTCAAATCACTCAAATTCCTCGTGAATTCACACCCACCAACTTGGCTGCAAAGATCACATGCTTGGGTTCCAAGCCCACAAAGCCATTTTTAGCACTCCAACCTCCAATCCTAGAACCCTAGGGCTTGGGGTACCTCCCATGCTTCCAAATCTCAACACTCATCTCGTGATGTCTACATAGAAAATTTCTTCTAAGTAATCATATCAGTTAATATGTACCCTTGGAATTCAAGCATTACACCATCCTTGATGATATCCAATGTGCAATCCTTGATGACCATGATTTTGTAGTGCCTAATGACACTAACTATGTAGTCTATCTATGTTGTGGTTGTGCAAGCCTTGTGAACAGTGCTTGTGCAGTCCTTGATGTCAGTGCTTGCAAAGCTCCTAGAGACAGATATTGCACAATTATTATAGACAGTGACAGTGTAAGGGAATCCTCTACAGATGGTGATTTTTCACTCTTTGTCAATAGTGAGAATGTACTTCTTCAGGTAAGTCAATTTACTCTTGGCTCCTAATTTCCTAAGAATGCACTAAGCGCACTCACCAATCTTAAATCTAATTGCATGTCTGCTCTCCTTGTATAAAGATTCAAGTCTAGAGCTCATCCTTATGTTTATCTTTTGTTTTTTATCTCTATGCATTGTTGGAGTATAGGGGGTATTCTCTCATCCATGGTTGCAAATGCCCCATAATTTGGGTGAGGTACAAAAACTGTCACTATTGCTTTTCCAAGTGTCTCTTTTGCTTTATTTTTCTCTTACATGTGTCATTTCTACTTTCTTTCACTCTTTCATGTGTCGCTTGTATTTTCATTGTGTTTATTTGTGTTGCTTTTACTTGTTTTCACTTTTATATGTGTCGCTCTCAATTGTTCTTTCATATCTTGTTAAGAACATTCAAGCACCTAGATCCAACGCACTCTCCTATACTAGTACATGTTATCTATCACAACAATATGTGTTGGAAAATCTCCCATGGCATAGCAAATATTTCAATTGCAATCGACACTTGTATCGTAAACTTGTATTTAAGTGTTGCAAACTTACATTTCAACTATTGCACTGAAAAACAATTGTTGCTTTGTTGTTGTTTCAATGTTAATGTGTTAGTGTTGGCTACTGCACACTTTTCTACATTGTATTTGATGGTATACATGTGTGTGATCTTTGTTTGGGACTTGTTTGTATGTATTTCTCTCTCTTGTTCCACTAATTCCACACTTATCCATTTTAGAGCCCTTCTTGGTCCTCCCATCATGCGCAAGTTGTAAATACACTAAATTCCCACTAGGTGATGAGCATTGCACATTCTAAGTCTTAGTGAGAGACACTTACCTCCTATACCTATACAATAATCCTTTCTTGAGGATGACTCCCATTATTACACATTGAACACCTTTAGAGCATAGTCACTAAACCCTTGCTAGTTGTATTGTCTCACTGCACAAATACTTGATCAGTTCTTCCCTATATTTCTCATTGATAACTTCTAGCTAATAGTCGAGACTTATTTATCTCCTTGAAATGATAAATTGTGCAATGCAAAGGTTTCCTTCCCATCATTTTGTAGCAAGAATACCTAAGGTATAGTGAGCTAACCTTCTATTGCTTACACTAGCCCCCTGTGCAATCCCTTCACCAAATTTTCCTCCCATTAAGCATTGCACAGTTCTAGTGGACACTAGGTCCATCTCTAGGTTAGTGCAATGCTAAATTTCACAATCACCGGAGCCTCCTCCTCAACCATTGCGCATTGCACAGTCTTGGTACCTAAGTATGTCATTCTTGTCTACTGGACTTGTGTGTTGCGCAAAACCTTGGTGAGCCTTGTTTTATTGCACATTGTGTAGTTCTAGTGGACAACATGGTCTATATTTGTCCCTGTAGTGCTCAACTGTGCAATTCCTAGACCCTTTCTCTCAATCCCTTGCACAATGGCCCATCACAGTCAACATGTCACATGAAAAAAAGGATAGAATAAGTGATTATGGGATTGATGTTGTCATGTCAAGAGTGAACTTCATTTTCAGGTGATATCATTTTACCATGACAATATTATTTCAAGGAGGTATCAGGGAGAGTTTCAAGAAGATACTCGTGGAGATAAGACAAATATGTCATCATATAGGATTACAGGAATCTTGGCCTGCTACAGAGAGATGGAAACGCATGTTCACTTAAAATGTCCCAATACTTATTTAGACCCTTTGGAGGGTGAGGATTGATCACTTTGCAGATTAAACATGAAGATTTGAAGACTTCGCAACAAAGAGAAGAACTTGGCATTGATACATTACAAAGAAGTATTATGTCACATTCACCAAATCATGGCTTCTCAAAGTGTCATCATAAAATTCTTATGGCGTCCATTAATTCTGCCACATTGGTGGAATGTAATTGTTGTTTTTTGGGAAAATGATAAAATATATAATGTGTGGAAGCCCAAAGGTCACGCATGGAACATGAAGGGTTACTAAGAAGGCCAAGATTCATGCAAAGATCAAAGTTCATGTAGAAGCTCAAGAGTCATGAGGGAGGTCAAGAGTCACATGGGAGGTGAACGGTCACCTCATTTACTATAACCAACCGTCATAACTCAAGAAATCAACTTTTCACCATGAATTCTCTAGCTTGGAATAGGAGAGAAGATCATTCTTTGGAGGGTCAAGTAGTGGCTTAATGTTCCACTATTGGATCTAGTGTTTCATCATTGTAATTGTGTATCTTGGAACTTTCACTTAACAATCATAATATCTCAAAGCCATCACACTTTCATGCATGTATTGTGGATGTTGTAAGACTATTATTTTAATGTTTGCAGTATATGTTATGTTTGTACATATTAAATAAATGAATTATTTCGTTGGCTTTCATATATATCTTATTTAATGTTCATTGTTATTTTCCTTCATGATTGTTCTTATCTTGCGAACTATTATGTAGATTAACTAACGAGTATTTCCTTTCTCTTGTGTGTCTCTTAATTTTAGGATAGTATAGTTACTTTTCTTCTAAAGGCTCACTCATTCTTTATTTTCCGTGAAATATTGTATATACATTGAAATTTGATGCTTCACAATGTCAACCTACTTGTTTGTTTCAAAGATTGTTTGCACACTCCCTTATGTTGCTTATTGCAGCCAAGGCAAACCATTAAGTTATGGTGGTCAAGCCGAATTCCCACATGGGACTCCTATCCCAAATGGTGTGAGGACTAGTTGGGTCTTCATATCAAGGATACCCACTACTATTGGTGGCATCCAGCACCATCAACATAAAGGAATATACCACAAACGTATTGGGAAGAATCCATTTACAGACAGTTCACATACTAAACAAAACACATATTAGACCTAACTGTGACAAAACACCTTGTAAATTATGGGATGGAAAACCAACATCAATCAAACACTTAAAAGTGTCTGATAGTAAGTGTTATATTAGAAAAAATGATAATAAATTGGGTAAATTAATGTTATGGCAGACGAAGGAATCTTCTTGGGGTACTCAATGAAATGAAAAGGGTATAGGTGCTACAATAAAATATTGCATAAGATTGTTGACTATATAGATGTGGAAGTTTATGAGGAACTACCTATCAAGAGAAAACGGACAAGATTTATCAACCCCCCTGATCAACCAAACAGTGAAGAAGAGTAAGAATGGATTGAAGATGTAGAGGAAGCAAAAAATCATTTGAAAGCACATTCAAGGTATGTAGGAAAGAACCATCCCAAAAATCATATTATTGATAACAAGTATGTAGGGGTGAAGGAAACTTGTTGAGACATCAAATCGAACTCAGATTGCCAAGTTGTCCATGATCGAACCGAAGAAATTTTCTGAAGCAATAAAATATGAACACTCGATAGATGCCATGAATGAGAAATTGGACTACCTATAAAATAATGAGACTTGGGAGCTAACACAAATACTAGCGGACAAAAACAACATAAGAACAAAGTGGGTCTAAAAATAAAAGGAATGAATAAGGGAATATTATCATAAACAAATCAAGGTTAGTATGCAAGGCCCATTCATAGGTATAAGGATTATATTTTGAAGAAAATTTTGTTCCAGTGGTAAGACTAGAAGCAATCAGGATGTTTTTTGCCTTTTCCTATCGCAAATACTCCAAAGTATATCAGATGGGTGTTAAGTCTACCTTCCTTACTGGCGAGATTGAAGAAGAAGTATATATAGAAAAACTTGATGGATTCCAACTATCATATAACTCTAATGATGTTTTCATATTAAATAAGGAGCTCTATGGACTCAAACAAGCATCGTGACCATGGTATTTTCATTTGGAAAAATACCTTCAAAAGTATGGTTTCAAGAGAGGGGCAGTTGACAGTAACTTGTACATCAAATTAGATGATGAATAACTTTTGATCGTAGTGGTATATGTTGATGATATAATTTATGGAAGCAAAAAAAACTCCCTAGGTCAATGGTTTTATAATGAGATGAAGTTAGAGTTTGAAATTTCAATGAATAGATAACTTTCTTTCTTCCTAGGTCTGCAAATCACACAAACTCAGAAGGCATGTTCATCTCTCAAGAGAAATATTTAAAAGAAATATTGAAAAACTTCATAATGGAGGATTGTTCCCCTATCACCACTATCATATTTTTTGGATGCAAGCTAAGCAAGGATGATGAATCATTAGAATTTGGTCAAAATCTTTATAGATTTATGATAGGTAGCATGTTATACCTAACAGTTTCGAGATCAGACATAACTTCTATGCCAATATAAATCAATAATTCAACAACCATTCATGTGAGGAAGCAATCGAGGTACAAAGGAATGTATACCACTCTACTCAGAGGAATACATCCAATTATAAAGAGAATGTATGTTCAATTTAACAATTGTGGATATGTGGATATGTGGAATGAAGATTTTAGGAGCAATAATTAAGTGTTTATAGAATGAATTCATTTGGCACTATGAATAATCTACAGATTTGTGGTCTTTGTTACCAGTCAGTAGTGTTACATATTCAATTAATCAAGTGAGGATAATGTGGTGAGTGTAGATAGGACTGAATAGCAATAAACCTCTATTTATTCCATATCCTGAAGCACACTTCAAGAGGATTGACAAGAGTGACATGATTTCCACCACTACATAGCATGATCGATACAAGTATTGAGAAATATGTGGAAGCATATGTTTCATAGTGATATCAGTTACAAGTGTAGACCATGAAGAATGTTATACAATAGTGGACTAGGTATAAGAATAAATGTCATAGGTATAAATTATAGTATGCCAAGATATAGGATGCCAAATTATAGCAATTACATAGTAGAGAATATTGGACTTGAGGACATAGTAGATTTAGGGAATCAAGCTAGAGCGGATGCCAGATCGGATGGTAGAGGAATTACTAATACAAGCGAGTCCAAACATGTGGTGAGGTATCATGTAAGAAATAATTAATAAAAATAAATGAAGTCCAAGTGAGATTTGACTCTGACATTAGAACCACCATAAATTGATGAGGATGGTCACAGTGATTTCTCTCCGAGGAAATCAATTGACGATACAAAATAAATAAAATTAGGATATGAATTGTTAATTATTGTGAATATATTTGATTTTTATTTACATGATTCTAAATGAAGCATTCATCGTTTCAATTGTGGATTTGAGGGATTAATAGAGCTTGCTTCTATTATTGTTCATCGAATAGGAGATGATAGCTTTAAACTCTTTCCACCTCAAATTTTTCTATAAATATGGTGAATGAGATGACTAAAATTGTGTGTTGATAGCTTGGTTCTAGAGGATAAGAAGATAGTAATGTCTACATAAGCAGTTGTTGTAGGATTGGATTTATTGGCAGGTGTTATTATCCTGGTATATTTGAAAAGATCATCAAGTAAAAAAACTAAACACAATTGGATTAAAATATCTCAAGGAAGGTAGATAACTTAATTATTTCCATATTTATATATTTGAATGAAGGAAATAGTAGATATTATCTAGGGTTGAACTAGATGTGGATTCATTCATTCTAATGGTTATTTGGCAGAAATGAAATATCAAAGTAACTAGGCAAGTGTACATGAGATGGAACCTGAAACGAAAGCGTATATTTTGACATAGATGGATATAGATACATTTGTTTCTGAAAACACTAGATATTTTTGTCTTATTCATCAACAACGGTGTCAAGAGGGAACTTTCCTTGTTGATTTTTGGCAGAAATGAAATATCAAAGTAGCTAGGCAAGTGTGCATGGGATGGAACCTGAAACAAAAGCATATATTTTGACATAGATGGATATAGATACATTTGTTTCTGAAAACATTAGATATTTTTGTCTTATTCATCAACAATGGTGTCAAGAGGTAACTTTCTTTGTTGATTTTCATCACAAACCAAATCCCTTGCCATTGATGTCAAAGTAGGAGGTAAGGAGAAATAAGGAGAAATGATTCTCAAGGAAAAAGGGGGAGGACAAAATCAATGTTTCCATCAATGACAAAGGGGGCTAATGCTAGTAGTGTTGACACTGACATCAAATGGTTATGAAGCCCAACACATGGAGTTACGAAGGCTTCAATATGGATTTAATTTTAACTTTCTTCAAGAAAGAAGTGAAAATGACTTGACAGTAGTTCAAACTCAGACCAATAATGATTCATAAGCAATGTGTTCATAAACAATGTGTGTTTCATGATGAACGTTTGTGATGTTGTTTGTTTCATAAGCAAAGTAAATACATGGCATATGAGCTCTGGAGAAATTTTTATTTCCATTGAACACGAATGTTATCATTAGATTATAGCATGTTATATGTTTAGTTTGTATTTCCAAGTGTTGTAGTGTTTTCTTCTCAAATATGTACGAAAAGAACCCACTTAAGATTGTGGATGACAAAAAATCTCAACAATATAAATGGTTGCTAAACATTGTAGATCTACAACAACTGATAGAAACAAAACCTGCAAATTATGATCTATGCCATAATCATAGTTAAATAGCAAAAAGAAAGAGCAATAACTCCAATCATCCAATGGAAACCAGATATACAAAGAATAGTTTTATTATAACACCTGTGAAGGGAACAAATAAATGTTACTAGTCCCCCTCTATGGGATGGGTTCTTGGCTATCCTCAAATGTCTTCAACGTGTTTAGAGTCTCTCTCCTATATAATATCTAAACCCAGCAAAAATATGGTGTGCGACAATGAAAATGATCAGAGTTAGAACATTGAATGGAAAGCCCTTCTATTTATAACAAAATATTGAGTTATCTTCTAATAATGTGCAATAATAAAATATTATTGATACCATTCTTGGAATAACCACTTGGAATATATTTTATTATATTTGGTTAGGAGGGAAAAGGTATTTAAACTAAAATTTAGAAATAATAAATAAATAGATGATTTATTTATCATCTCAAGGAATTTGTTAAGGAATAATAAATAAATAAGGATTTATTTAATTATTCCTAAGGGATTTAGTCAAATTTAACAGAGAATAATAATTAATTAGTGATTAATTAATTAATTATGCTTAGAGAAAAATAAGATAATTAATTATTTATCTGATTATTTTTCATGATTGGGTCAAATATGACAAGGAATAATAATTGAACTGTGGTTTAATTAATTATTCCTAGAATCAAATAAATAATGATTTATTTAATTATTCTTCATAGGTTTAACTATAATTACTTAACAAAGGTGGTTTATTAAGTAATTTCTCATAGTGAAAGCAATTTTACTATGGGAAAATTGGCTTTATATGGTGTACTTCGATCCATCTAGTAAATTAGGCTAAATGATTAATTTTTTGGTGATAATAGATTTCCCCCCAATGTACGAGTGTTAGGAGCAAAACGTATGACCGAAGTACGTTCTAAAGACACAATCACTAGACAACACAGGGGGGATAGGGATAGAGGAGGCAAGACTAATGCAAGTCTCCTTTTATGTTGTGGTACCAGACCTCAATGAGGTGGGGGAGGTATAACCATACCCGTTGAGATAACTTATTACAAAAATAATGGTTCACCTAGAAACATAAAACTGAGCAATGAAGTACATGTTGAATGGTACATGACATGCTGGTGTAACAGAGCCAGAAAATAATACAATGTGTCCCATATACATAATGCAACTGGAAAAATATGAGCCATGACTAAATACAATGATATCTGAGTACATGAGATACAAAGGCCCTTCCCTCGAAAATGGGTGGGAGGGATGGTAGAACAACTAGAGAAGTCATGTTGAACAAGGAAGGGCTCTGCAAAACTGAATGGATCATCTGGAGAATATGTGCATGCTATGAACACTGGAATCAGTAGGAACTGAACCCATCAACTCTACGGAACTGCATCTGAGGTTGTAGCATAATGGGAATGCATCCAGGCATGTGGGGGGCTACCTAAAAGGCCACCCCCTCGTGAGGTCTGAAACATCTCACACACACCCAAGAATCACTAATAAAATCTACTGCATCACTAGACCATCAAGTGTAGGAATCACGAACATGAAATGACCAAGTAAAAGGGTGATAATGAGGCCCTCTGCTTGATCTGAGGCACTGAAAAAGGATGGAAGTTATAACCAAGATACACCGCCCTTTAGGCAGTTCTTTTGGAATAAATGAGCTAATGCTGGCAGGTTAGGGCCCGCGAGAGGTGAGGCAATAAGGATCCTCAACTAAGGCACGAGGGAAAATAGTAATGTGATTGATGGACTGACACCATGTATAATGGAAAATGTGGGACTGAGGGACAAACAGACGACTTCCCTTGTGAGGGCATAAAGTGCATGGTTAACTTGGCAGTGACTGACTCAACTTCGAAGGGGATGGGGACAGTATGACTGGAGGAAAAATGGCAACACGGGATGAAAATATGGATGAACTACTTTGACATGGTATAATGAGACATGAAATAGACTCCAAGAATGCAAGGGTGACTCATCGCGAATGCTCTAAACAAGGGTGACTCGATAACGCTGCCACATAGACTAGGCCCAGTGAGGACCATCAAAACATGAGTAAATAATGGTTACTCATGACAAAAATTGACACATGCTACAAAAAGTATTAAGAGGAGGTGGACCTCAAAGTAAAAGTGTCACTTTATGAAGAAATTCGATTTTGAGAGGCAACAAAGTGACCCTTCTTAGAAAAATGACTTCCTGGTGAAGTGTCAAATCATCACAAACTAAGGAAGACCCATTATAGTACTCGATGAGAGCTTTCCAATGGTGTTGAAATTTCCTCACACTGAGCTACCATCTGGTCGCAATGTGCAACATAAAAACTATGGGTTTTCCTATAAAAGGGTGTTTTCCCTCCAATTTGAGAGGAGGAGAAGGACCTAAATCTTGTGGAGATCGTAGAAGAAAAACCAACCATCAGAATTGGGGTCTGCAAATTTCAGGAAAGTGGCCTTACTTGTCTAAAGATGTCCTTAATGCTTCTTGGAATGATGGTTCCTAGTGAAGAATTAAGGGAAGGGGAAAACGAGAATGAACTACTAAAGGAGGTCTAGAATCATCCTCACCCACGAAGTCAAACATGGGGACTATGTGGCCATAGAGTAGATAATTTGAAGATATGGTATCAAACATCTACGATATGTGATGTGCATATGGCTCACCAGAGAGGCTGGTAGGACAAACTATCTAAGGAATGGTAGGATAATCGACCATACCTAGATTCGATGGGATCTAGGCCAAGACTTATGTTAATCAATTGAGAAGATGGCCATGGGAAAACCATCACGCCCCCAAGCATGGGATATTTCTCGCAAACATATGTGATGGAGGAGATTGATCTAGTATGCAAAGGTGGGAATGATGCCCCATAGGAGGAGGAGTTTGTGGAGCGCCATTGTGTTTTGATGCTTGAAAAAGGGATTCAAGCATCTCGACCCAACTTGCCACGAGATCCTCCAAAGGAGATATAGGGGCCTATGTGCCCTCTCAGTATGTTATGGACGTATTGGATGTATTTAAAGTGGTGGACTCGAAATATGGAAGGAAGTATGCATGATGGTACATATCGTCCCAAGGGTAATCAGGGGTAGACATAGCTACCATGATGTCCTCATCAAACTGGAAGATGGGTGGATGGGAGGAAGACTGAGTACATGATGCGGCACAGTTACCTAGTGCATCAACCTGAGAAAGAAGGTTCACATACGCATCATCTTGAATGGTAGACAATGAGTTGGTACATGGCAGATCTACGGATGTTGAGACCTAGGATTTTGTCGAAAGTGGTTGAATAGAAGCGCACAGAAACCTCAAAATGGTTTTCCTGCGAGGAACTCAAGGATGACGACAGGTAAAGGATATGGCCTATGGTGTCCGTCACCTCGACATCGACGGGAGGGATCATAATGGTGGGACCAGAGTCCCCCTGTTCTAGTTGACTAGTGGTACCAGAATCCACGGGTAGAGGAATAGATGATCCACTACAAGTGGACTTGTATTCGTGAAGCGCCCCAAGGCAATCGCGAAATTCATCGAGACGAGGGCAATAATGGGAATAGTGACCATGATGATCACATAGGGCACAAGGGTGATTTGTGCACAATGTTTTGAGTTTCTTAGGTGGTCTTGGTAAGTTAACATGGACTTCTGGGATACTTGACTCAGGGAACGCTTCATGAACCAACGGTTTAAGTTGAGGAAGTTCAAGACAATTATTGGTGGCATGCCCAACCACTTTACACAAAGTGCACGAAAGCAATGCCTTTGGGGCTATAGGGGTTGGAGGAGCTTGGGGAGCCTTGTCCTTAGGTTCTTTCCTCTTAGCTTTTCCCCCTTTCCAAATGCTTTTGCAATACGATGGGGTTCATGTTGAGGTTGTGATGGAATTGAAGCAGTGGCAGGGGTTGTGGGGACCGTTTGAACCATGGTCAAAGCATGATAAGGTCTTAGCTGACCAAGCAAAATGTTTGCAAGGGGATAGATGTACCATACTAGGATCCCTAGAGTCATGTTAGGAAGGACCAGTAAAGCCATGACAGGGATATAAAATACTCCTGGAGGGGGGAATAGGAAAGGTATCTGGCCTACACAGTAATGTCCCAGTGGAATAGCTCTTGGATGGTTGAGACCTAGAGGAAGAGTTCCTCGTGAAAACATAGGAGAGGCACCCAAAAACAGAGGAGTTCATTGGTGGGTGGATCTAGAGGGCTCAGTTGGGATGGAAACAGCAGGGTGTTAAGGAGATGGCTGCTTATTGGATGTACCAGACTACTTGAGAGAAGCTCGTGACGCTTATAACATGAAAACACTCATAGAGTTAGGCTCTACTATGGGAGGGGGAGGACCAGGGAAACAACCTAACAATGAGGAATCTTTATAGACTCTTGGTGAAACATCAATGAGAGGATTTTAAGACTATTTATCAGACACTAACGAGATAATGCACTCAAGGGAGGTCACATATTCTAGCTCGTATTAAGTCAATCGATCGATGGTAACACTCTTCCCTTCATGGGGGAAGAACATCTTGTGAAAAACCGCAGACGCGGCAGTTGACATGGAATATGTGTAACTGCAACCTAAGAGAATGTTGTAATCCAAAAGGGAATCAATAACCTCGATGTCAACATGGACAGTCTTGCCTGAAAGGGTCAATGGATAGTTGCGGTACAAGCAAAGGGGATGGGAGGAGTGTTCGTCCCAAGCACGCAAAGTGATGATGGAGGGGGAAAACTCAAGTGACTTGAGTTGTTTTCAAATAGTAGTGGACATCACACAAGTGGATAAACCTTCATCAATAATGCATCGGGAGGTGATGGCATTACGAACTCGAACTGGTATCTAGAAAGCAATGGATGAAGGCAATGGGGGATGTTTTGATGTATCAACTGGGAATACAATCAAACAATCATCAAAAGGATCTACTACGCCCGAGGCAGTTAGTAGAGATTTCTTTTGAGATGTGAATGACTGGAAGACTTCCAGCATTGACATGGCAGCAAGTGATTGGGCCAATTCACCCACTATATTGTATGTATGGGCCGCTCGGTTAGAAGTTGCATTACAACACAACGGTCCCCTTGGGATCTTAAGAATGGCCTCAACTTTAGGTTGAGGGATCTATAATGGACCATTTGGTGTGATAATAGGCTTAGTAGATGCTTTGGTTTCAGACTTAGTGATGGACGAAGTTGATGGCTTGTCATATTGACACGACCGAGTTTGCAGGTAGATATCGGAGGGGTTAACCTCCTCAGATTTCATCATAAGGATCTAGTAGTCACCAGGACCAAAATTTTTGGGGGGATGGGTTGCTTGACCTGGCTGAGGTTGAGTAGCAATAAATCCTTGCTAAGGGAAAGGATTTTTGAGCACTACCCATTGAGATGGCGCAAGATCCTAAGGTGATTGTTGACCTCTAGAAGTTGCTTGAGCTTCCCACATTTGGCACATCTAGGGTAAGAGAGGACACTCATGTGTATAATGGCCATGTACACCACAACATGCACAAGGCTTGTTCATATCAATAGCCTTATTCTTCTTGTGCTGGCTACCATGTTGTTGGTTGTTGGTGTTAGGTTGGTTCCCCTAGGGTTCACTAGGTTGATTACCTTGATTACCCTAGTTACCCTTGTTACCCTTCCCCTTATTATTTTTCTTCAATTTTGGGGATTGGTCACACTCTACTATGCAAACACTTGACCCTAAGAGGGCAGTGGCTGCTAGGGCTAAGGATGCATGGGAGGCTGTGATGCTAAGCTTGAGGGGTTGGAGCACTCAGTTGTGCATAAGGAGGAGCAACAGTTTGGTAGATGGGTTGGGGCCCTGAAAACATGTTGCTAGAAGGAGGGGCATAAGTGTTGGAGGAAATGTTGCCCCCCTGTGGATAGCCATAACTTTGTTGAGTATATGGCAAAGGGCGTGAAAGGGTTCCAATGATACTGTCAGTGGCGTGAGATTCCCTCGGTGCATTGGCACTTCCAGGACGAGGTAGGTCTGGAATGACGGTATAGACATAACCAGATTGCGCATAAATCAGGTCATATCTTAGAGTGGTTTGGAGAGCTTCTTTCTCGGTCTGAGGAAAATGGGACGCAACATCTTTTCCAATGGGAGATAAAAGGCTCTGAAGAGACCAATCTAGATAGACACGGTCTTCAAAAGGTAGGGCATGGCATGTGCTCCTCCTTCGACACCACTCTTGAACATGGTCAAAAAGGCAAGTGGCAAAGGATTGACGAAATGAGGTCAATAGCTCCATACCAGTGTCGACCGGAGAGGTAACTAGAAATATGAAAGGAATGCTTTAGCAAGCATCGTGAAAATGGAATGAGATGTGGAGGGCTAGTCTACATATCATTTTGCAGCGTCTCTAGTGAGTGTGCGTTGGAATAGACAAAGATGAATGGAGTCATCGATTATGGAGTTGGACGAACACCACATGTGGAAGGATTGGACATGGTTGGTAGTATCCTCTCCAACATTATCCTCAAAATTTGGGATGTCTAAGGGAAGCTTAGTTGGCATAAAAGGCCAACCAACATCATGGTGTATGGGGTCATTTATCAACTGGTTAAATCCAATAGACTTAACCCAGCCATAAAGGGGAGCATGGGGGCTTCCAGAATGGTTCCTGAGATTGTCCCGCTTGATGTGACCACCAGGATAGAATTGGAGCCAACACCAGGTTGGGTTCCTACACTAGTTGTGGGTCCAAACATGGTGATGATATGTGGTGAAGGAGGCTCAAAATCAGATGAGGAATCGGATGAACCAGGAGAAGAGTCGGCATGCGAACTCATAGGGCTATGAACTCGAACCTGAAAAGGAGGTGTAATATGCCCAAGAGGAAACTCGGGGTGAAGGCCTAATAGTCTCTACGACAAAAACCTTGGTGGCGCAATGGTGGTTAGACACACGTGACATGAAATGGTGAAGGGAGATCAACAATATGTCTTTGTCTCGATGAGGGGAGATAAATTTATGATGTTAAGTCTTGCTTGGCACTGTAAACCAAGTGCTCTTCACTTAAGGTGTGCTTGTCTATGTGAGTGTATTTATTGATTAATCCCATATCGTGTTTGTAAAAAAGGAAAAAGCTTGCTAAAAATAAATTGAATTTAACAACAAAAAATGAATAGCAAAACAATTAACTAAACCCCACCCAAACTGGGTTTGCAAACACTGTGCTAGTTGGTGGCTAAACCAATGGACACTACACTAAAACATTCAAGAGATCTAAAATTTGGTGGGACTGGGATCAAGTGACACTAAGCTACTGGAAAGTGGTGTAGCAACAGCAAAAAACCAGAGAGGAATATCGCTACAAACAGATAGGGAGATGGGTGAAACACCTAGGGAAACTAGTGGGACCCTAAGGCCAATGACCAAACAAGTTGTAATATGAAACTATGGATGGTGAAAACCTATCTTCATAGATCTGAAATAGAAGGGTACATATCTGGAAAATATGGTTGAAAGTGCTGCAGAAACTCAAACTACTCACTAAGCTAAACTCCTCTTATAAAGGTGGAAGCATACTATAAGCCCTAGTGGGGGCTAAATTCGAATTCGATGAGTAAATCAGAGTATATCAAGGCCTAAGTGGGATGAGACAGAGGTCAGACAACCTAGCAAATAGCTCTCTACAATACCCAGAAACAAATTTGAGAAAAAACCTTAAAACCCAGAAATTGCAAGTACTACTTGTTTTCCAGTTGGGATCACAATTTTTGGGTTGATAAGTGCGCTTTGGCCTCCAGATCGCACTTTTTGGGCCAAAAAGTGTGTTTTCTTCTCCATGAATCTCGGTCGGCAAATCTCAGAAAAAAAAAATTGTCGCCATTGTCACAGCTGGTTCCTGTGACCTACGGAAATGACCAAAAAGCTTGCGGAAGTCAGAAAATTAACAGATCTAGGGTTAAAAAACTAGGAAACATTAAGAGAATTGAAAAAAATAAGAAACTCTAAGTTGAAAATCAAAGGTCACCTAGGTTTCTGGATCTGAAGTATAAACCTAGCGGAGTTGCCAATTTTGTTGTAGTGTTTTCTTCTCAAAGATGTACAAAAAGAACCCACTTAAGATTGTGGATGAAAAAAATATCAACAATATAAATGGATGCTAAACATTGTAGATCTGTAGCAACTGATAGAAACAAACCCTACCAAAATTCTTATCTATTCCACAATCATAGTTAAACAGCAAAAAGAAAGAGTAATAACTCTAATCATCCAATGGAAACCAAATATACAAAAAATAGTTTTATTATAACACCTGTGAAGGGAACAAATAAATGTTACTAGTCCCCCTCTGTGGGATGGGTTCTTGGCTATCCTCAAATGTCTTTAGCTTGTGTATAGTCTCTCTCCCCTATAATGTGTAAACCCAGCAAAAATATGGTGTGCGACAATGAAAATAATCAAAGTTACAACAGTGAGTGCAACAATGAAAATAATCAAAAGTGAATAATAAATGGAAAACCCTTCTATTTATAACAAAATATTGAGTTATCCTTGAATAATGAGCAATAATAAAATATTATTTGATTCCATTCTTGGAATAACCACTTGGAATATTTTATTATATTTGGTTAGGAGGGGAAAAGTATTTAAACTTTTATTTAGAAATAATAAATAAATAGATGATTTATTTATCATCTCAAGGAATTAATTAAATAATAATAAATAAATAAGGATTTATTTAATTATTCGTAAGAGATTTAGTCAAATTTAACAAATAATAATAATTAATTAATGATTAATTAATTATTCTTAGAGAAAAATAAGATAATTAATGATTTATCTGTTTATTTTTCATGATTGGGTCAAATATGATACGGAATAATAATTGAACAATGGTTTAAATAATTATTCCTAGAATAAAATCAAATAAATAATGATTTATTTCATTATTCTTCATGGGTTTAACTATACATTACTTAACAATGGTGGTTTATTAAGTAATTTCTCACAGTGAAAGCAATTTTACTATGGTAAAATTGACTATATATGGTGTACTTCGATCCATCTAGTAAATTAGGCTAGATGATCAATTTTTTGTTGATAACACTAAGAAGAGCACTCTCTTAGCTTATATCAAAGCCATGAAATCTCCGATTAGTATCCACCTTGCAATCCAATTCACATGATCATGTTGTTGGTGATCATTATCTCTTCTTGTAATTTCACATTTTGATTTTTAAAGACAGAGTTCTCACTCTTAATATATATCTCCAACACCTTAAATTCTTCAATTTTGGCTTTTAGTTTTGATATATTCTTTTATTTCTTCCCTAATTTTGCAAATGAAGGTCTGATTGGAACATTAGATGAGGCAGTTGGCATAGGTTGTGCTGATATACAAAATAGATATGTTATTTTCTCAACACTTTTTGAATCCTTGGTGGGCTAAAACAAGAAATATGGGAATGTTACTCGGACTTTATAGCCTTCTTAAAGTATTTTACAACTTCGAAGTAACTACCTATCATGTGAGAAAAACTAACATAAATATGGATGTCTTATTTAAATATTTACACCAACCACGTATTCCATCAGAAATATTAAAAGAAACAAGATCAAGGTGGTTGAAAGTAAATGTATTTACAAGTATAAAATGCATGACACATTTGATAGAACTATCAAACACTCAATAATGATCATGTAACATAAAATTTAAGAAACTCATTGTATGTATTTAAAATGAAAATTTATTAACATAAGAGATGTTATATACAACATAAAAGATATTGTGATCAGGAAAGTAAAGAAAATAAATAGGACACCGGATAGTAATATGTGTAATAGATCCTTCATTGTGTATATTTGAAAATATTGTTCAGATATAATAAACTCAAACTCAATAGATTAAAGATCATCTATGACAAGAATCTCCTTTACAAATGATTATTTCTATGAACCGTATAAGTCAAATGCAGGTAGCATATAACAATAAATGAGCCTTTTCCTTGTTGCAGCTAACTTAATGAGACCTTTTTGACATTGGTATACTACTTACTCAGCAAGTGACACTTTCAGACCTCCATTCATCGCTACTATTTACAAGAAGTCCATACTCTAGGTAAAAATTTAGTCCCATTTTCCTTCCTTGAGAAATTATTTGTAATCAAGCTTTCTTTGAGACGGTTATGCAATTTTTCTTATTTATTTTACTCGGGTTATTAAATAAAATGACTTGAATAGGTAAGAAAGAAAATAATCTTAAGGTTGGACTACTAATAAATAGGAAACATTCTATGAATCAAGAGGGAGGGAGGACCCATATCCATAGCCATATTATGTTAAAAAAAATTCATAAAATATTTTAAAGAAAAAAAAATATGCATGAAAATCCCTCATGTTCTCCACATAGGCATGCATCACATAATATTCTATCATTAGAGATTAACTCTCATTCAATAATTCAAAAAAATAAAAATAAAAACGTAATATGTCCATAAAATAAGTGCATTGAAAATGTCCACATGAGTTGATCATTAAATTCATCACAACATAAGATTTAACAATTGTATTAATATCTCAATAAATCAAAATATATAAGAGAGAATAGTTTATCTATGTGATTCTTCAGAAAAAATCTTCTCAATCGAAATAATTAGTTGTTGTGTAGATGACTCTACAAGATTTTCATTAGACATAATCTCATTTCTCTTGTCTCCTTCTTTCAAGGATGTAACTATAGAAATAGGATTAAAATTAGAGAATTTAGGATCAACATTAAACTTATCATTATTAGGACTAGCGGAGTTTGTCGGTGTTCAACCAAAATTAGAAAGTTTAGAAACAGGGTGAAAAAAACAATAGTTTCGGTAGCAGGAGAATTAGTAGGACTAGCATGAGTAATTGTATTAGGAATAGGCACAATATATTTTAGATAGCAATTTGGGCTAGATGCTTCATATGGAGAATACATTGAATGAGTGGTTAAGGAATGGGAATGAGTAGGAATGGTGAGGATTTGTCCCCAACCTTTGTCTTCTATGTGAGAAGCATCTAGTGATGGATTATATCCATCATCACGAACATTATCCCAATAATTTTTGTGATGGTTTTGTATAGGGATCATGAATACTTGGATGAGGCCTCAAAGGGAAAGAATCACTTCGTTGAAATACTATTCATTGATAGGTTACATTAAAGAACCTAAAAACAAGTGTCGCATGGGGGAAAATTGATGAAATTCTTCCAAGTCAGTATTAAAGTGTACAGAGAAATGTATTTTCTTATTTTTGTTTCTATCCCATATATTAAGAGGCCTATTTCCTCTACCTCGACCCAACCTACCTGGTCTACATGGATGAAAAATCATACCTACAAGTGAGCCACAAAATCAACAGTAACAAATAACCTAAAACAATTTGATATTTAAAATATTAGCACATTTCCCTTTTCAATAACTATAGTGAACTTACATCCAAGATAGATATCAAAGAGCTCATTTACGAGGAAAAATGAGGGTTTGTGAGGTAAGAGAAATAAGTACAATGAAATCAGGTAATAGAGAACAGAATTGGGAGAGGAAGCCCTTGTAAATCCTAAACATTCCTTTTATATTTCGAACAAATGTTATTCTAGTTTAACATTGAATTTCATCATTCTATTCTGATGTTTTTCCTTTTCACATGTTCGAACTCTCTTTGAATCTTGTAGTATACTATAAAATTTCTAGGAATTGGATATACTTTTTAAATATATAGATTAAACAACTCTGAACAATGGTAAATGACATGATAAATGAATTATTACGGCTAGGGATTTTGTAGAATATGTTGATTTAAGCTCATGGGATAGAAAAATGAGTGGATAAAACGAAAATTGCATTAAGATCGGTGAACAGACAAGTTAACAGTCAAAATGAGTGTTTTGGGAGTGAATGAGACCATTATTTACATGACTCTCACAATTGTTATAAAAAAGAGAGAATTTTTTAAAGAAAAATATTTGTATAATACTCATAACCAGGGATATTTATAAAACCCTAGGTCGAAATAGGGCCTTTAACTATTCAAATTTTGGAAACTAATTTCATGAGGTTTCCAATAAACTTCAATGCACACAAAAATATTTTGCAGGGAAAAATATTGTTGACATGATAAAGAATGAGACAATGTGGAGATAATATACAATGGCCATTGGTAGTATAGACAAAGATAGGGGAAAATCTAGTGAGATGAAACAAAGGGCCATCAATTTGTATCTAGAAAACAAGTTAGTTGTGCAACTAACCATACCAACTTACCTGAATTATGCTTTTCTCAGTCGACACACAACCTACAAAGTGATACAGTAGTCGCTCCATGGTCTTAACACAAAAAATTACTATTTACCACTTGAAATTACAACATACTATGATAACTAGGTAACTGAGAAACTTACAACTAATAAAATGTTTCCAAAATGATCCCCAAATTTCCAATTTAGAATGTCAAACAATTGCAATGCAAAAACCCTTATTATCGGAGGTCATATATTTTCCAACTAAAAAAATTATCAACCTGTGATCATCACTATGAACACATGCATTCATTGCCTATTTTCAATTTCCCACCTTCAATATTTTCATTTAAGAATGAGAGTGTCAACAAGCCACATCATACTCAGCACATGCAGAAATGGCATGCAAATAATGAGTTAATTTGGCTCAAAACTATAACCTAGATTTTACGAGGAGTAGCTCAACATCTGAGTCATCCTTAGCACCCATGAAAACAACAAAACTTCAACCATCAAAACAATACCATAACATATGAATTACCATGTGGATTGGACATGTAGGAAGTGTGTATTAAACTCACTTGGAAAAACTCATAATGGACCTGCCAGAATACATTTCACCAAGATTTGACAAAAAACAATGACAGAATCATCACCATACTTATATATCAAAGTTGATGTTGTGGGAATAGTTGTAATTCAATTACCAATATAACAAGCCACCATATCATATGTACAATGTAAACATTTAACCATATAATTTTAACCCTTTGCATAATGTAGTATCATTGTATAATCAATTTCAACACATGTAATTAGAGTGAGTGGTAGAACATGCCACTTTTCTTTAAACTTTGTAAATTTCCTCAATAAAGTTAGTCTTATATAATTTGTACTCATGCATTTTTCTTGCATGGCATCCACATATATAAGTTAAAAACATAATAAGAATATCAATATTAACAATCATTCATATTCATATTCCATATTTCTAAGATAAGTTATTTTTCACATAACATGAACTTATTAAATATTAAGAATTCTTTATGGTGTCCCCCTTCCTTTGGTCATGGAATAGGTCAACAAAAGTAAAAAAATTAGAGCTATTTAAGGCATAACAGAGAAATGATGGAGGAGGAATTTTTCAGCCTAATACAAAATTAGATTTTAATGAAACTAGTATCAACAGGATGCTCATAGTAAACAGTAGTGTCTTAGAACTTAGAAGGAGTGGATGTTCCAATAGTTCCTTGGATATGGACATTAAAAATTCAAGGATTAGAATACCTCATCCAGTGTCTTTTGGGTGGATAAGTTATGACTTCCTCTTTCTTGTCATGTTTGAATGTGGAAGGGATAGTGTTGAATATGGCTTGCTTAGATGGCTCAAGAGGTATGGTTTTCCTTTGAGCTTGAGGATGGGGGATTTTTTAGGTTATATAGAGGGGGGAACGAATATTCCTCACTCTGCTAAAGTGGCCCTCTTTTTGCCATACCCCTAGTCACCCTTGGGGGTTGTTAAACACTAGGATGCTAAGATTGTCAACTTTGAAGCACTATATTATTGAGTGTTGAGGCTAGTAGATATGGATGCTTCTTATTTTTTTGAAACAAACGTTGGTTTATCTCTTTGAAAGAAAAACTAAACACTTTGTTGAATGATTGAACCAACAAGGGCCTATCTTTTGACGAAGACTTGAAACAGGGAGGAAGAAGATGATTGACACTAAATCCATATGGTGGCTTCAAACCCTCGTCCAATATTCATTTCTAGTTGAAGAAACCAAGAGATTATATATTGGCTTGACTTGGCATGCTATAAGCAGTCCTATAACCATTATGTGTTCTTGTAACCAAAATTACAAGATTGTGTGTTGGTTACAAGAAAACCTATAGGTGTATAGAGAAATGTTGTTGATGCTTCCTTTGAATTTCCTAAGGACTGATATGTTGTAATTTGTTGTTTTGAAGGCTCCAAAATCATTGTAACAACCAATTAAAAATAAAGGCTAGATGTTGAAGATAACCATGTAATACCTTGATAAAAGCAGAGTTTGTTTTTATTTTTTATACCTTTTCCTCAAAGTGAAGAAACCAAAGTGTTGATGTTGATGTTGAAACTTTTATTTTTTCATCCTTTTTAACAAACTGAATGAAAAGAGAAATCATGAATAGGGGGTTCACCCATGAAAATAATTGTAGTGGAGGTGATCACTAGTTGGAAATTCATATTAGCAAGAATGACCATCCCAAGCTTTGTAAAGAAGAAGCTTTTCATGACCTTGATTTGTAACAAATTTAAGATTGTTGTTTAAAAGAAACAAAGGTAGAAAAAATCTCTCCTTTTGAGACAACATCATTCTACTCATCCTACAACTAGTGGCCTCCCTTTTATCAGAAATTTAAGGGAATATTTTCCCACAATTTACCTAGTTTTCAAGAAAAAATTCTTGCCCAATTGTGCCAAATACTAGTTTTCACATTTGAACTTTTATTTTTATCCTTACTTGTGTTTCTTTTTCATATATTTTTTACACTTTTTTTCATTTTTCAAAAATATTCTTGGAAAAGGAAAAGAGAGAAAGAGAGGTGATCAAGGATGAGTTACAATAGGTTGAGGATCCATGTTTCCCACAACTTCCATCTCGGGTTGTTGTGAGATATGTTGAATTAACTCTTCTGAACTAATGGGATTTTGATACTTTTTATTTGTTTCAAATGACCAAACACAAGTTACTTCCCCATTGATTGTACTTATTCTAAATGGTCCATTATAAAATACCTAATCAATCTCCTAGAGGCCCATCCAACATGCAGTGAAATCCCCTTTGAAATTATCAAATATTGAATCAAAATGGAGAACCCTGACACCTGGATTAAAGTGCTTTCTCTAGATGAAATTATAGTGACATTTATAATGAGCCCTAGTATTTCAACAAGAGTGTTGTAACTCCCAAGGCTACCAAATCTAATTATCAACCTGGAGTTTATACAAACTTAAGAGGTGAGTGTTATATGAAAAATAGTTTAAGCTCTACTCTTGCCACCTTCAAGCAATGGACTAGACCAAGGCATACAAATACCACTCTATTAGTTGACTCTAGATTGACAAGGAAAGTAATTGCATGAAAGGAAATTTCTATTCTAATTGTAGAAATGGAAATATTACTCTTTACTTACAAATTAATGGAAATGATGCTTAGTCAAAAGTAAATGCTAACCCTACTTTGCATGAATGTAAAGGATATACTACTTGCATAAATGTAAACATGTAGTATAATTGTAGAATCTAAATTATATGCTACTTGTAGGAATGTAAACACTAACCTAATTGCAAAATGTAAAAGTTGCATTGAACAGGAAACCTAACCTATGTAATGGAAATAACAATGCTTGCAATTGAAACCCTAAAAGAAGCATGAATCCAAGAAACAATCCTAGTCTACCTTGCATAAATAAATGAGCAGGAAGTTCATTAGGAATTTCATGAGGCAATCAAGAAAATCATCATTGTATCTTTAAATTAATAAATATGTCATGTAACTCTAATTACATAAATGTGTTGCAATGAATAAAAGGCAAGTCTTAAGTGGTCTTTGGTCTCCTCAATCATGGTTTCATATCCTAGGGGACATTATTCAAGGCTAAGAGGAAAAAATCAAGTTTTTGGAGCAATTCTAGCCAATTTTACACACAGAAACAGGATGCTACAGGATTGGATCTATGAGCATTTTGATGGTGGAAAATGTGATATAAAGGTGGGAAAGGGTAGAAGAAGGTATATGAAGGTTGTATGAGGATTTATCCAAGATTAGTACCTCTCATTGTCCCATATTTCACAAAAACAAATGCACACGATGTCCTTCAGTGACGAAGAAATGTACTTTCGGTGGAATATTTTTAAGGACATTGTGAGGTGAGGAGAAAGAGGATGATGACGGAAATAATAGTGTGGATGACCATTCCAACACTGTAAGAAAATAGTAGTACCTACACACCAGACAATTAATCCTTTTTAAACTTAATATGAATTCCAAACTAATAACCAAATTGCAGCAAAATGGAACTAAATGAGAAAGGTGTTACAGGTCTATTTGGGCACATCATTCCCGACATTCAAATTAGTACAATTAGGCCTCATCAAACCCTAATTTAGTTGTTACATGCCCTAGACAAGTCATCTCATTGAATGCTTCCATCCATGAAAGTTTCCTAGCCTAAGACTTTGTTGAAATGCCTCCTTGGGACACCAGTGCAGCCTTGGTCAGGGGTAACTACGATGTAGAGCAGGCAGACCCATTTAGGCCTGCACTGTAGTGCCCTTAGGCCCTCTTTGACCTGCGCTGGGCGAGAATGAGTGAAATTCACATTGGATTCTGGGAATATTCTCTAATTCTATAGCATTCAAAAAGGATGCCCAGCTCTTATCTCATCCTATGAGGTCAACTTTGGATATGCTATGGATCAATTAACTTCCTACCCTCTCATCCCTTGCTCCATGGAAACTAACTCCAATTTTGGAAGGCCATCCAATACCTTCATTTATGACAAAACCACCTCCATTTCCCTATAAATTGAGCACTCATCATAGTGATCAGGGGGCTAGAATCTGAAGATTATAAGGAAATACTATTGGTTTGAGATTTGAGTTCATATCAAGTATCATTATGTTGTTCGATTGGTGTGCTTTTGATGTGGCAAGGGTTGGACTGAAGCTAGAGGAGTGGCATGGGATCGAACTGTATTGGGTGAAACTCTTCCTTCTACATTAATAAATTTTTTATTCATTTTCTCATATTCTTGTTCATATCTATGATGATTATGTGTTTCAATGTCTTCGATTCCATTGGTTTATAGTAGATAGTTCATGTATGCTTTGATCGTTTGTTGTTTCTGTTTCTATTGACATAAGTACCAGATGAGCGTATTTAGTTCAAGTGGGAGAGACTAGAGCAATTCAAAGGGGATCAGGGAAGCAAAAGACTACAAGTAAGTTCCTTCATCTCATTTATCTACTATAGGAAAATATTAAACTACTTTCCTTTTGTTGTTGTAAGTGTAGCTACCCACCTAGGGAAAATGTGTTTATCCGTAGATGAAAATTCCATATAACAAATTGGAAACTCTGTTGGGGAATGTCTATTGTTCCTGGTAGCTTACCCTCATCATATTACATCCTATTAGACTTTACTTGATCTCATTGATCTTATTTCAGTCATTGTGAAGTGTTTTTGGTCAAACATTTGTGATTGAATGTCTCTTGATTTGACTCTTTGACACCAACGCGGTGTTGGTATTGACACAGTGCGCTAAAGATCATACTTAGCTTAGAGATAGTGCACTACAGTGCATTGTCTCCCACTCTAGCCTGCGCTGATCCTTCTTAGGCTAAAAAACCCACCTTTGGCTTGATTTTTCCGAAGTTGCTTCTGATTTTGTTTGCTGAAAGATCAATGTTTTCAATGGTTTTGAAATCAATTATTATTTCTCCTCCTAGCCCTACTTTGGCCTTGATTTTTTAGTGTTTCTTAAGTGATTTCTTTATCATTATCAATTCATTGTCAAAGTTAGCTCACAATCGATTAGTCTTTTCTAAAAAGGAAGTGTCGTAAAGTCTTCATTTCTTTGAAAAAGGAACTGTCGTAAAGTCTTCGTTTCTCATGAAAAGTATTGATTGATTGTTTGTGCATTTAGTTTCTTTTTGTTCATCTAGACATTAAGGGAAATGAAAAGAAAAACTTGCGTTATGCATTTAGAGGTTTGTATGTGCTTGTAGGAATAGTATAGGGAAAGTTGTATTAGATGTGTTCTATGCTCTTTGATTAAAGAATATGATTGCTCTATCCCTTTTAGTTAAGGTTTTCATTGTTCAAATCAAATGAAAAGAATGTTTCTCATCATAGTTGCATTCTAGGAATTTCAAAGACACCACGCGATGAACCTGAAAGACAAACTCTTAAACAAGATCAACTTAAAAGTTATCTCAATTAACCTAATGGAGCATTGTAACTTAATGCATAACATTTAGAGGTCTAGGCTAGAGACGTATTCTGGCGTCATTAAACATAGCAATTGTTGCTAATTGTCTGTGATACATTCTGAGTGTGATACATTCTGAGTGTGATACCTCATTCCACGTACGTAATTATATCATATCTCATCCACATACTTTTGGGTATATAGGGCGGTGTTATAGTACGAAAAGCATAAAGGAATTCTCTCACTATGCGGTTTCGCATTAGACAGTGCTAACACGGATTGGGCCTCCTCGTACTTTTGGGTATATTTTGTAGGACTACATTAGGTTGCTATCCATCCATAGGTAATCGAGTCAACTACCTTTTATACTTCAATACATCAAAAACATCATTCGGAGAGATTTCCTGCATGTATGTTAAGTCCTTGGTTTACTGAGACAGTATATGACAGTTCACAATTACTGGTAATCCTTTTGCCTAGATTATCTCTCTTTTGTGTTGTTATGTTATTTTGATTAAAATAAAATTAATTAACTGTAGATAACATCCTCCACGTCACTCCTTAGTTGATCGTAGGTTGAGACGTATAGCAACAACTCCGGAGTCTACCGATCAAGGAATTCCTTTTGATGGGAATCCTAGTCCTTTTCCTCCTTTCGGAAATATTGTTGCTCCTTATATGGCTACATTGTCCCTTCCGAGACTTACCATTGATTTTCCAGTATGGTTGTTCTCAACCTCCTTGGCCCCACAACTGAATATTCTTAAAACTAGAAAAAACCAACCTCTAGTTGATCCTAAAGTTACCCTTTACCTTCTTCGTTGGTTATTTCGTCCTCCCCTTCTTCCTCTTCGCCTAGTGAAAGTATTGGCACTAGTAACCAGGTGGATAAGAAGAAGAAAAAGAAGAAGAAGAAAATTCAGCAGAGGAGCAACCAAGAAACCATTACTTCAAATGCAACTTTTGATGAGAAACCGTCTGATAATCCTCACAAACTTCGATATCCTTGAAAACTTTGTACGGGAGACCATATTCCTCAAAATTGTTCTAGTATTCCTTAGATCTTATGAGAATGGTCTTCTTGTTCACATCATCCTCTGTCATCAACTTCTGGAGATCATGCTAGTGACACACCATCAACTAGTGGTAGTAAAGTTCATGGAAAGAAGGGTAAAGTTAAGTTTCCCTATAGGTTATGCGAAGGGAATCACCCCATTCCCCTTTGTCCCTATCTGGATGAAGCCCAAAAAGTGTTGGATAACTATCCTACTTCTCCGCAACGACTTCCATCTAGTTACATGAGACTCTCCCTTAATCCTTCACTAGTTGATGAAGTGACTGACCCAAATCAACCATCGATCAAACCTGCTCTCTCTGAATGTGAATCTCATGAGTGTATACATGACCAATCGTTCGAGGAAACAGTTGACCCGATTTCACTTTCAGTTAATCATATCTTTCCTGTAGAGAGTGAGTACGATACCACTCGGGTTATTTTCATTTCTTCATATTCCAATGAGCTTGGAGGCAACCCTCCTATTCCATCAAGACAAGAGGAAAATCCTCCCTTTCTCATAAATCAAGGGGGTAATTCTCATATTCTTACGGTACCCCTCCAAGTATTCTGGTCACTTCCTTTGATTGGAATCAGGTTGTTATGTTGAATTAACTCTTCTGAACTTATGGGATTTTGATACTTTTAATTTGTTTCAAATGACCAAACACAAGTTACTTCCCCATTGATTGTACTTATTCTAAATGATCCATTATAAAATACCTAATCAATCTCCTAGAGGCCCATCCAACATGCAGCGAAATCCCCTTTGAAATTATCAAATATTGAGTCAAAAAGGAGAACCCTGACACCTGGATTAAAGTGCTTTCTCTAGATGAAATTATAGTGACATTTATAACGAGCCCCAGTATTGCAGCAAGAGTGTTGTAACTCCCAAGGCTACCAAATTTAATTATTAACCTGGGGTTCATACAAACTTAAGAGGTGATAGTGTTATATGAAAAATAGTTTAAGCTCTACTCCTACCACCTTCAAGCAATGGACTAGACCAAGGCATACAAATACCACTCTATTAGTTGACTCTAGATTGACAAGGAAAGTAATTGCATGAAAGGAAATTTCTATTCTAATTGTAGAAATGGAAATATTACTCTTTACTTACAAATTAATGGAAATGATGCTTAATCAAAAGTAAATTCTAACCCTACTTTGCATAAATGTAAAGGATATACTACTTGCATAAATGTAAACATGTAGTATAACTGTAGAATCTAAAGTATATGCTACTTGTAGGAATGTAAACACTAACCTAATTGCAAAATGTAAAAGTCGCATTGAACAGGAAACCTAACCTATGTAATGGAAATAACAATGCTTGCAATTGAAACCCTAAAAGAAGCATGAATTCAAGAAACAATCCTAGTATACCTTGCATAAATAAATGAGCAGGAAGTTCATTAAGAATTTCATGAGGCAATCAAGAAAATCATCATTGTATCTTTAAATTAATAAATATGTCATGTAACTCTAATTACATAAATGTGTTGCAATGAATAAAAGGAAAGTCCTAAGTGGTCTTTGGTCTCCTCAATCATGGTTTCATATCCTAGGGGACATTATTCAAGTCTAAGAGGAAAAAATCAAGTTTTTTGAGCAAATCTGGCCAATTTTACACACGAAAACAGGATGCTACAGGATTGGATCTATGAGCATTCAGATGGTGGAAAATGTGATATAAAGGTGGGAAAGGGTATAAGAAGGTATATGAAGGTTGTATGAGGATTTATCCAAGATTAGTACCTCTCATTGTCCCATATTTCACAAAAACAAATGCACACAGTGTCCTTCAATGACGAAGAAATGTACTTTCGGTGGAATATTTTTAAGTACATTGTGAGGTGAGGAGAAAAAGGATGATGATGGAAATAATAGTGTGGATGACCATTCCAACACTATAAGAAAATAGTAGTGCCTACACAAAAAACAATTAATCCTTTTTAAACTTGATATGAATTCCAAACTAATAACCAAATTGCAGCAAAATGTAACTAAATGAGAAAGGTGTTACAGGTCTATTTGGGCACATCATTCCCGACATTCAAATTAGTACAATTAGGTCTCATCAAACCCTAATTCAGTTGTTACATGCCCTTGACAAGTCATCTCATTGAATGCTTCCATCCATGAAAGTTTCCTAGCCTGATACTTTGTTGAAATGCCTCCTTGGGACACCAACGCAGCCTTGGTCAGGGGTAATTATGTTGTAGAGCAGGCAGACCCATTTAGGCCTGCACTGTAGTGCCCTTAGGCCCTCTTTGACCTGCGTTGGGCGAAAATGAGTGAAATTCACATTGGATTCTGGGAATATTCTCTGATTCTAGATCATTCTAAAAGGATGCCCAGCTGTTATCTCATCCTATGAGGTCAACTTTGGATATGTTATGGATCAATTAACCTCTGATCCTCTCATCCCTTGCTCCATGGAAACTAACTCCAATTTTGGAAGGCCATTCAATACCCTCATTTATGACAAAACCACCTCCATTTCCCTATAAATTGAGCACTCATCATAGTGATTAGGGGGCTAGAATCTGAAGATTATAAGGAAATACTGTTGGTTTGAGATTTGAGTTCATATCAAGTAATGTTATGTTGTTGGATTGGTGTGCTTTTGATGTGGCAAGGGTTGGACTGAATCTAGAGGAGTGGCACAGGATCGAACTGTAATGGGTGAAACTCTTCCTTCTACATTAATAAATTTTTTATTCATTTTCTCATATTCTTGTTCATATCTATGATGATTATGTGTTTCAATGTCTTCGATTCCATTGGTTTATAGTAGATAGATCATGTATGCTTTAATCGTTTGTTGTTTCTGTTTCTGTTGACACAGGTACCAGTTGAGCATATTTAGTTCAAGTGGGAGCGACTGGAGCAATTCAAAGGGGATCAAGGAAGTGAAAGACTACAAGTAAGTTCCTTAATCTCATTTATCTACTATAGGAAAATATTAAACTACTTTCCTTTTGTTGTTCTAAGTGTAGCTACCCACCTAGGGAATATGTGTTTATCCGTAGATGAAAATTCCATATAACAAATTGGCGACTCTGTTGGGGAATGTCTATTGTTCCTGGCAGCTTACCCTCATCATATTACATCCTAGTAGACTTTACTTGATCTCATTGATCTTATTTCAGTCATTGTGAAGTGTTTTTGGTCAAAAATTTGTGATTGAATGTCGCTTGATTTGACTCTTTGACACCAATGCAGTGTTGGTATTGGCACAATGCGCTAAATATCAGCCTTAGCTTAGAGATAGTGCACTACAGTACATTGTCTCCCACTCTAGCCTGCGTTGATCCCTCTTAGGCTGAAAAACCCACCTTTGGCTTGATTTTTCCAAAGTTGCTTCTACTTTTGTTTGCTGAAAGATCAATGTTTTCAATGGTTTTGAAATCAATTTGTATTTCTCCTCCTAGCCCTACTTTGTCCTTGATTTTTTAGCATTTCTTAAGTGATTTCTTTATCATTATCAATTCATTTTCAAATTTAATTCACAATCAATTAGTCTTTTCTAAAAAGGAAGTGTCGTAAAGTCTTCATTTCTTTGAAAAACGAACTGTCGTAAAGTCTTTGTTTCTCGTGAAAAGTATTGATTGATTGTTTGTGCATTTAGTTTCTTTTTGTTCATCTAGACATTAAGGGAAATGAAAAGAAAAACTTGCATTATGCATTTAGAGGTTTTTATGTGCTTGTAGGAATATTATAGGGAAAGTTGTATTAGATGTGTTCTATGCTCTTTGATTAAAGAATATGATTGCTCTATCCCTTTTAGTTAAGGTTTTCATTGTTCAAATCAAATGAAAAGAATGTTTATCCTCATAGTTTCATTCTAGGAATTTCAAATACATCACGTGGCGAACCTGAAAGACAAACTCTTAAACAAGATCAACTTAAAAGTTATCTCAATTAACCTAATGGAGCATTGTAACTTAATGCATAACATTTAGAGGTCTAGGCTAGAGACGTATTCTAGCGTTATTAAACATAGCAATTGTCGCTAATTTTCCGTGATACATTCCGAGTGCAATACCTCATTCCACGTACGTAATTATATCATATCTCGTCCACATACTTTCGGTTATATAGGGCGGTGTTATAGTACGAAAAGCATAAAGGAATTCTCTCACTATGCGGTTTCGCATTAGACAGTGCTAAGACGGATTGGGCCTCCTCGTACTTTTGGGTATATTTTGTAGGACTACATTAAGTAGCTATCCATCCATAGGTAACCAAGTCAACTTCCTTTTATACTGCAATACACCGAAAACATCATTCGGGGATATTTCCTGCACGTATGTTAAGTCCTTGGTTTACTGAGGCAGTATATGGCAGTTCACAATTACTTGGTAATCCTTTTGCCTAGATTATCTCTATTTTGTGTTGTTATGTTATTTTGATTAAAATAAAATTAATTAACTACAGATAACATCCTCCACGTCACTCCTTAGTTGATCTTAGGTTGAGATATATGGCAACAACTCCGGAGTCTACCGATCAAGGAATTCCTTTTGATGGGAATCCTAGTCCTTTTCCTCCTTTCAGAAATATTGTTGCTCCTTATATGGCCACATTGTCCCTTCCGAGACTTACCATTGGTTTTCCAGTATGGTTGTTCTCAACCTCCTTGGCCCCATAACTGAATATTCCTTAAACTGGACAAAAACAACCTCTAGTTGATCCTAAAGTTACCCTTTATCTTCTTCATTGGTTATTTCTTCCTCCCCTTCTTCCTCTTCACTTAGTGAAAGTATTGGCACTAGTAACCAGGTGGATAAGAAGAAGAAGAAAGGGAAGAAGAAGAAGAAGAAGAAGAAGAAAATTCAGTAGAGGAGCAACCAAGAATCCATTGCTTCGAATGCAACTTTTGATGAGAAACCGTCCAATAATCCTCACAAACTTTGATATCCTTGAAAACTTTGTACGGGAGACCATATTCCTCAAAATTGTTCTGGTATTCCTTAGATCTTATAAGAATGTTCTTCTTGTTCACATCATCCTCTGTCATCAATTTCTGGAGATCATGCTAGTGGCACACCATCAACTAGTGGTGGTAAAGTTCATGGAAAGAAGGGTAAAGTTAAGTTTCCCTATAGGTTATGCGAAGGGAATCACCCCATTCACCTTTGTCCCTATCTAGATGAAGCCCAAAAAGTGTTGGATAACTGTCATGCTTCTCTGCAACGACTTCCATTTGGTTACATGAGACTCTCCCTTAATCCTTCACTAGTTGATGAAGTGACTGACCCAAATCAACCATCAGTCAAACCCACTCTCTCTGAATGTGAATCTCATGAGTGTATACATGACCAATCGGTCGAGGAAACAGTTGACCCGATTTCACCTTCAGTTAATCGTACCTTTCCTATAGAGAGTGAGTACGACACCACTCAGGTTATTTCCATTTCTTAAGATTCCAATGAGCTTGGAGGCAACCCTCCTATTCCATCAAGACAAGAGGAAAATCCTCCCTTTCTCGTAACTTAAGGGGGTAATTCTCCTATTCTTACGGTACCCGCTCCAAGTAGGCTGGTCACTTCCTTTGATTGGAATCGAGTGGCAGGATATCGTCTTCCTTATTATGTGCCTTTACAGATCATAGTACATGTTTATAATATGATTGTATCTGACACTATTATAGATGAAGGTGCATCTGTGAGTATCCTTTCCTCCACTACTAGGCAGGCACTCAGTTCGCTGCCACTTGTGCCTGTTGCCTAGAATATGTTGGCTTTTAACAAGGAACCAGTCAACCATTAGGGATCCTTCCTTAGTTTCCTATTACATTGGGAGGAAAAAAAAATTATCTCAATGTCATGGTAGTCCCAAGCCCTTTAGATTACAATTTACTTATTGGGCACGACTATGTTTATGACATGGGAGCTATTGTTTCAACACTCCGTCAAGTGATGTGTTTCCCGCATGAAGGAAGAATTTTCACCATTGACCAGCTTTCATTTCCCGGTCCAAATATGGCTTCCAGAAAACCATCTTCCCTAAATGGTCCTTTTGTCCCAATGGTATCTTCCCCACCACGGGTAAATTATGTGGCAACCCATTCCATGCCTACATCAACTGACGATCAATTCCATGATGTTGTGCATTATGTACTGGGAGAATTGGAACCATATCTCTCTAATGGATTCCTTGCTACGTATCCCTTCCAGAGCATTGTTCTTCCCTCATATGAGAACCTCTTGGAAGTCATGACCTCTTATGGGTCGTGATCAAGGAATATGAGGATAGTTCCTAGTCTTGCATCAACCTTGTTAAAAAATGAAACAAAGGGTATGAGCATAATTCCTTGTCTTGTGTCAGGCTCATTAAAAAATGAAACAAGGAATATGAGGATAGTTCCTAGTCTTATGTCAACCTCGTTAAAAAATGAAACAAAGGGTATGAGCATAGTTCCTTGTCTTGTGTCAAGCTCGTTAAAAATGAAACAAGGAATGTGAGCATAGTTCCTTGTCTTGTGTCAAGCTCGTTAAAAAATGAAACAAGGAATATGAGGATAGTTCTTTTACTGTGTCAACCTCATTAAAAAATAAAACAGGTCCAGAGCATAGTTCCTTATCTTGTGTCAAGCTCGTTAAAAAAAATGAAACAAGGAATCTGAGCAGAGTTCCTTGTCTTATGTCAAGCTCGTTAAAAAATGAAACAAGGAATATGAGGATAGTTCTTTTACTGTGTCAACCTCATTAAAAAATAAAACAAGTTTAGAGCATAGTTCCTTGTCTTGTGTCAAGCTCATTAAAAAAATGAAACAAGGAATATGAGGATAGTTCTTTTACTGTGTCAACCTCATTAAAAAATAAAACAAGTTTAGAGCATAGTTCCTTGTCTTGTGTCAAGCTCATTAAAAAAATGAAACAAGGAATCTGAGCAGAGTTCCTTGTCTTGTATCAAGATCATTAAAAAATGAAACAAGGTCCCCTGGAGCAAAGTTACAATTCGATTCTTTGATTAGATCTCATAAAATCCCAGTCGAGTCTTTCACCCGATCTCGTAAATTAACCTTCATTCCATCCACCTAATAGCCATGAGTAGTCTACTTAGGTGAATGTAATGAAGCTTGGGGGGCATGCACCTAGAATCAATTCATCATGCTGGGGGCATGTAAACTAATCTCAAGCATAGTATTTTCTTGTTTCAAGCTTGTGTAAAAATGAAACTGAATCCAAGCATAAATTTTCGTTTCAAGCTTGTGTAAACATGAAACTAAATCCAAGAATAGTTCCCTATGGTTCAATATTGTGTAAAAATGAACCCATCTCCATTTTAACCCTCGTGATTGCCATTCTATCAGCCTCTTTCGTCAGATGAGCCTTGGTTTTTCTCCTTCTATTGTCACTATCTGCTTGGCCGATCATACACTTTCACTTGGTTGTTTTACCCTTTTTGAGGGCATGTCGATCATACACTTTCACTTGGTTTTTTAACCCTTTTTGAGGGCATGCTCCTAGAATCGAGTCATCATGCTGGGGGCATAAACTAATCTCAAGCATAGTTTTTTTCTTGTTTCAAGCTTGTGTAAAAATGAAACTAAATCCAAGCATAGTTTTTCGTTTCAAGCTTGTGTAAACATGAAACTGAATCCAAGAATAGTTCCCTATGGTTCAAGATTGTGTAAAAATCAACCCATCTCCATTTTAACCCTCATGATTTCCATTCTATAAGCCTCTTCCATCAAATGAGCCTTGGTTTTTCTCCTTCCATTATCACTATCTTCTTGGCCGATAATACGCTTTCACTTGGTTGTTTTACCATTTTTGAGGAGTAGTTGCAATGAGTGGTCTTATTAGCCAGCCTCTTCACATAAATCAACATGTTTTGAGAAGTTCCAACATCACCGAAACCAGTTTCTACCCTTTCAACCACTCGTTCCTCCAGGATGAGTCACCTTTAAGCTCTTTTCTGACTCATAAAAAATGAAAAGATCGTCGAGTATTTTCTTTTTTGTCTCGTTAAAAGAAAATAAAAATAGGGGGTCCACTTTCAAGTTCTTTTCCGATTCTTTAAAAATGAAAAGATTGTTGGGAACCTGACCTTTTCAACTCGTAAATGGATTAGAAATGAAATCTACTCATTATAAGTTTAACCCTTTTCCAGACTAATATTTATTACTTATGAAAAAGGAATACGTTGATCGAACATGGTCAATAGGTTCTCTCTTGTATTATTTTACGATTTTTCGGGCTTGAGAGACAAATTTACGAAAAAGAACTTGTGGAGTTTCCTTTTTGTCCCTTTTCAAACTATCTAAACATGAAAAGGGTCGAGTTCTCATTGTCATTAAAATCGTTAAAATATCAAATAGCAACAAACTTGTCCATCACGACAAGATCAAGTTTCACCTTCACTAGGCTTGTTAAAACATCACATAGCGATGGCTTCACCCGAAGGGTGGAATTATATTACAAGAATATGTTATCCTCCTCAAGCTTGCTAAAAAATAAAGAGGTACTGGTCAGCAATGACTAGGGAAAATGGGAAAAGGGATAAATCACTTTATGGTAGCAAGTCGCTCTTGAACATGACACTTTCACTTCATCTCCATGATTATTTGGGTTGGGTTATCTGCTTGATGGTTATCATACCTATGCTCTATCACACCATCCATCACTTTGGTTGTGGGTCAATGCTGCCAATTCATTCAGTGTGGCCGACATGTTCCAGAGATGTCACTCAGTAAACTTCATCCTTTGCAATACTCATAAACCTTCATTTTCATGACTGTCATTCTTGAACCTTGTGACATCAGTCACATTTTGTCTTCAAAATCATCACACTTATTTCATGTCGTTGATGGGGGATACATCAAGGCCCTCCTGTGATGAGTCTCTTCTTGTCGACATCAGCACATTATCCAAGAAGATGACTTAGAAACACTCTCCCAGTACCTTGAGTCTTGCATACATCAATGGCAAGTTTCTCACTTCTCGCGATAGATTGACATCACTGAACTTAGACCGAAAGACTTTGTATGGTGTTCGACATTAAAAAATATATTCACACCATGTAGAATGTATTGTAGTACCTTGAGAATCATTATCATTATCAATGATCTCTCTCACGTCTGTTAACAGCTTACATCGTTGGTTGGTAATCAGATGGTGTCTTCCCATGTTCAACTTCAGATCACTTTCACATTGTTAGACTCATGACATCACTGGACTTCGACTGAAAGACTTTGTATGGTGTTCGACATCAAAAAATATATTCACACCATGTAGAATGTATTGTAGTACCTTGAGAATCATTATCATTATCGATGATCTCTCTCATGTCTGTTAACAACTTACATCATTGGCTGGTAATCAGATGGTGTCTTCCCATGTTCAACTTTAGATTACATTTTCATATGGTTAGACTCATACTTGAGCAAACGATTGGACGAGATAGAAGACCTCGGATCTAGTTTCATCCATCTGGGCTACGATTTCAGGATAATACTAAATCATCTGTACGATGGCTTTACACAGATGGTCATCCTATCAAGGGTCTACATATGTACATGACTATCTGATTTATTTACATGTAATGAATTTTATATGTTGATTATGGGTATGCCTTCCCTCAGCAATTCATGAACGATTCAAATATATCATGATGTTATGTATTGTAATCGATGCAGGTCACCATCTGCTTTAGATCCTTCCCATCAAATCATAAAGCATATCACTCGAAATTATCATTTTCAACTTCATGCTTTAGGGGGCAACTGTTACAGGTCTATTTTGGCACATCATTCCTGAAATTTAGATCAGTATAATTAGGGCTCATTAAACCCTAACTCAGTTGTTACATGCCCTAGACAAGTCATCTCATTGAATGCTTCCATCCATGAAAGTTTCCTAGCCTGATATTGTGTTGAAATGCCTCCATGGGACACTAGCGCAGCCTTGGTTAGGGGTAAGTGCGCCGCAGAGTAGACAAGCCCATTCAGGCCTGCACTGCAGTGCACTTAGGCCCTCTTTGACCTGCGCTAGGCAAGAATGAGCGAAATTCACATTGGATTCTTGTAATATTCTCTGATTCTAGAGCATTCTAGAAGGATTCCCAGCTCTTATCTCATCCTATGAGGTCGAGTTTGGATAGGCTATGGATCAATTAACCTCTTATCCTCTCATCCCTTTCTCCATGGAAACTAACTCCAATTTTGGAAGGCCATTCAATACCCTCATTTATGAAAAAACCACCTCCATTTCCCTATAAATTGAGCACTCATCATAGTGATCATGGGGCTAGAATCTGAAGAAACGAAAAGAACCTGGATAACCTTTATGATTCTGGAATCAAAGAATATTCCTAGAATCCAATGTCAATTTCGCTCATTCTCTCCTAGCGCAGGTCAAAGAGGGCCTAAGTGCATTGTAGTGCGGGCCTGAATGGGCTTGCCTACTCTGCAACACAGTTACCCCTGACCAAGGTTGTGCTAGTGTCCCAAGGAGGCATTTCAACAAAGTCTCAGGCTAGGAAACTTTCATGGATGGAAGCATTCAATGAGATTACTTGTCTAGGGCATGTAACATATGAATTAGGGTTTGGTGAGACCTAATTGTATTGATCTGAATGTCAGGAATGATGTGCCTAAATAAACCTGTAACAAAAGGAGGAGTAGAATTTTATGAAACTAAATAAGGAAGGATGAGTTGAATTTTATTTGCAATCTATCTATTGCATCAAAACAAAATATATCTTATAGAATTCATATGACATGTATCCATGAAATGTTAAAGAAGTATGTTATTTAATCCCTATACATGCAGAAAAAAAGTATGTAAAGGAGCACTAATCTATGATCTAACAATGCAAAGGAAAGTAACCATATGTTTTCGGCTTGCTAATACATATTCCTCATCCACACTTCCCACAAGAGAGGTGGTAGATAGAACTACACCAGCAACTTTTATATGAAAACTTCTACTAAGAAAGGAAAGAGATGCTAATTTGAAAGACTATGCATGGATAAAATACATAAAGAGAGACTAGAGACTATATGTTGGGCCCTAACCCAAGAGGATTCAGCCCTCTGAAATAAACTCAGATGGAACATAATAATAATATTTTTATTGACACAATACAAAGTTCAAGTACATCATGTAAAGAAATCAAAATGACAATATTAGGCTCATAGCTCTTAGTAGCTCCTATCTGCTCCAAAATTTTGAATCCTATTGAGCCCTTAGGTTTTCTTATTTTATACAAAAATGACTGAGGGGTAGTCTCCTTGGAAAGAGGGTTTCTTCCCTCAAAAATATCTAAACAAAGTGGATCCAGTCCCCTTAGATCCTCGTAATTTCTTTGGTGCATCGGCTATTAGCATATCTTCCAGTTGTAGGTGAGTGATTTTAGGGATCAAGTCAAGTTATATGTGAGTAAATGCAGGGGACAAGCCTCCTACATCTTCTCCAATTGCTTCCAATGTACCTTTTCATAGTAAATTCACTCAAATAAACCTTTTTCCTACACATTAATCACATTAGGCCATGAAATATGAAAAACATCCTTTAGTCTCCCTATTAAGCACATTATAGTAAAAAAGATGTTAATAAATGCAAGAAAAGAGGAAATTATAGGCTGAAGGATGGAAAAATGGGCCTTATGATATACTTATTAATAATGTTCATTATCATCCCCCTGTTCAAGGTGTTTCTCACCCTATAAGCAACTCACTAACTGATATGTAGCTCAGCATGGCCCTCATGGCCTATCTAACATCCCAAGGCACTTGAAATGGTGTTCCTTCTTGTGGATAAAAACTTGTATTTGCTTCTATTGTTTCCAACTCCATCCATTCTTATGCTTGATCTCTTCTTTCTTATAAGCCCAATAAAAAGGGAGCACTGATATTTATCCCTATCCAATCGATATTCAATCTATGAACAATTCTCTTAGAGAGTGGGGTTATTTCTAGGGCATTCCTCAACCTCTCATGGGAGTGTTACTTCCTGATTTGTAGATTGTGTGGTAGAGCATTCCATCTCCTTTTGCAAGCTTGCAAACTCTCAGTCCCCAATAGCCTAAAAATGTCTTCAAAATGGACGATGGATTTATCTTGTTCTAGGTAGAGAGGGGCTAATTGAGGGTTTGCAGAGATGATTATATGATTTCTTATGACATCCTTGGGACTTTTTAGCTATGCTTTGGTGTATAGAAGATCAATTTCTTCCTTGGCCATAACCTTCTTCACTTCCTCAGACCTTGCTTCCTCGTGGACAAGACAAGAGGCTAGGGCCATTAGTTGTGTGTCTCCCAAACTAGAATTGGAGTCCCAAAAGTTCATATTTGTGAGGATCATATTGTGCATATAGAATTTAGCTAATTTGGTCATATCTTCAATACTGACATGCTGGAAAAAATCAATAAACTTTCTTTAATCCTAAAATGGGAGAGAGCCATATTGTGTCGAGGTTTTGATTTGAAATTGGAGTCATTGTTCTTGGAGGAAGATTGCATATGATTTGGATGGTCGTATGCACTAGATAGCCTCCATGTCCAAGCTTCCCATGGTGGCAAGTTGTCCCTCTCTCTCCTTCATTTTCTCTCTTAACCTCTAATTTTCCAATGCAACAACTCCCTCATAATTGGCTCTTTTAGTCTCAATTCAGCCATTTCTTCACCCATATTTTTCGTATTTTTCTTCCATGAGGCCCAGATTCTCAACTTTCTTTGACTTAGAATCTACATCCACTGATAGGTTCAGCTTCTCTCCTTTTCTAGCTCAAATAGGATGGGGACTACAAATTGTTCAGGTATGATTCATCCCTCTTAATAAAACTTTTAGTAGGACCCAATATTAGCTATGGATCGGGCTCTTGGAGCTCTTGTGGTCCTTATCCCCCCTCTGGAGGTGTTTCTTTCTTTCTTGTAGCAGTGACTCCTTATCTTGTAGAAAATCTGCCTCTTCCTGTAGTAGTCTTGTTTCTTCTTGTAGCTGGGAAGATTTTGCTTATGGATTTTGGTCCCTAGATTCCCTAGTGTTTTTCCTTCTTTGGGATGTCTAGCATTTCTTTCCTTTGACCTTGAGTGAGGTTACTTCTTAATTTTTCCCCTTGCTTTGTCCCAACACTCCTTCTTGATGGTGGATAGATTCTTCAATTGTGATGGGGATTTCTAAAGGAGGTTGAGGCTTCCCTTATTTGATCCTAGTGCTCCTTCTTCTTTTGAAATATAAGGGGACTTGCTTGGGTTACCTCCTTTTGGTTTTTATGGGTGTGCTAAGGTTTGTTAGGATGGCAGCCACCTCTTGTTCTATGTTCCCTTCTAAGTGGCTCACTTGTTCTTTTTTTTCTCTTCTTTTGATGTTTAAATGGTTCCCAAGGGTCTCTTTTATTGCCTCATTTTTCATTTCCTCTTCCTCCTTCTCTTCTCTAGATTATTCTTCAATTTCTTATTTCTTCCCTTCAGCCTATTCTTCCTCTTCTTCAACTTCTTCTTCCCTTTCAAATTCTTATTTAACAACACTATATTTGGTGGTCTCTTCATGTTCTAGCATAGGTTCAGCTTATGAGCCCATGATGAGCAATGTATTGGTGATTTCCTCTCTCACCCTTTGGCTTATTTCTATCATAGACTGAAGGAGGAAGTGGGCTTGGGATGGGAATTTTTGTCTGGAACCTCGATGCATATAGTAGCTTGAATGGATAGGCATACACAACATTTAGCCTCCCCTGATAGGATATGTATTTTAGAATGTGATAAGCCACTTCATCCCATTGGTAAGGAAGTATATCCCTTCTAACTCCATTCTTATCCTCAACTAGCTTTTCTTCAGGGAGGAAGAAATTCTTGTTAGTTATAATGGCTTTTTTCCTATCCTCCTTGCCCAACCTAACTCCTAGAGGCATTATGGTCGCTCTACTAATGAGTTATGCATTCAAATGGATTAAAAGTCCTTTTACAATAGTGGTGGCACTATCTCACCCCTGAGAGTAGAGGACCATGGAAAATTCATGGGTTATTTCATTATCATACCCCTTGAGCTTCTCAAAGAACCCCATCCATTGGTGGCTTATGAAGATGTCTTTGGAAAGAGGACGTTGGTGGATTATTTTTTAGTATGTGGGCTCCCTTCTATTGAAACACCCTCCCATGTTTTCTATTGATGCTTCCTCGAGTTTTTTCAAAGGATTTTCTGTCAATTGTTGATTTCTGAGTGGCCTAGGGTTTCAAGACAGAGGTGAGAGGGGTGGTGTTCTTTTTCTTATCGGAGGGAGGAAAATTATAATCCAAAATCAAAGAAAATTAATTTTGCTCCTACCCTACTTCCCTTACATGGATTAAAAAAAAAAAAAAAATTGGAAAAATGAAATTCAATTTTGAGGGGTTTGCTACAGGATGTTTGTACAGCCATAAATTGACGAAATTATCTGACTCTTTGTGCATGGAAGGTGATGAAAATGCACTACTTACCCCTCCCTAGGAGACTCCTTCATGGTTGTGGGGTTTGGAGGAACATTTGCATCAATTCGAACCCTTGTTCACCTCTCAGGTCGATCCTATAGCAACTGTCTGCAATCTTGTAGCAACTTTTTCTAATCATGTAGCACTAGTTGTTTGACTATGTAGATCCTATGTAGCAATCTAGGGGACCCTTGGTCATAGCTAGCTCAACCCTTGACATCTTAATGGGCCTATATTATTGTTTTAGGAATAAACTTCTTAGTAAAAATGAGATTTGGGCTTGTCCTTTTATTCCTCTTGTGGTAGTGGGATCAGAGTGTTGGGTGAGATGGCCTCAACCTACCACCTATGTATTCTCCTTATAAACCTGCTGGCCCACTTCTCATAATTATCACCCTCCTTTTTTTGTCATTTTCCACATTGCATGGGTGAGGGAATTAATTGTACTTTAACTGTTTGAGGGTAGTCGAGACTATGGGACACCTCTAGCCTATAAAAAACTCATTCCTCATACATATAAAACATTTTAAACTACCATGCACTTAAACGAAGAGGTGAGGAGTGTCATACCTATGCCTACTTGATGGTCTCTAGCTTTTTTTAAGCCTGCGTGTTGCTTCAAGATGGTGGTTGATATTATGGTCTTTGGAGGTGTGATTTTCCATGCTATTTACTTTGTGCTCTAGCTCTGTTGTTTTAAAAAACTATTTTTTTAGATATTTTGTAATATGTTTCTAACTGCGCGAAGTTTTTTAATGCGGGTTCTTCTAATGGTGGATTGATTTGCTACTATAGGATATGAATAGTGACCCTGTAGTAGCTCTTTAAGATTTTTTTGGTTGCCTAAGATCACAAATATGGTCCTTCAATGCTTCGGTATGTTTAAGTCTTCATTCTAGTGTTGCCAAGTGTTTCCAACTATGGTCTTGTATGGTTTGTGCAGGTTGCTACAGGATTGGATTCTTTCTTGCAGTAGCCACACATACCCCTCAAATATCACAATAACCTTCATGCAATGCATTCAAAATATCTAATAATTCATGGTGAGCTCATGGAAAAGGATCAAGAACTTTAGTGGTGGTGAAAGCAGTGGAAGAAGGGGTGAAAATGAGTTTTTTTTCACAAATAGATATGGATTTTTAGATGGATAAGTGGCCAAATGATGTGGAGGATAGGTGCTATTGGTGTGGTGGAGTTCTCTTTTCATTCTGCCACGGAAAGCATGAAATTTGAGCCCTATCTCTATGTCAATCACAATCCTATAGCAATTTTAGTCATACATGTAGTAGCTCAGGACAATCCTATAGCACTTCAGGACTGAGGCAAAATTGAGTTAGATAAGTTTATTGATAATGGAGGAAATTGGGGAGATTTATGTAATGGTGAAGGAAATTTATATAGTTAGCTTGGAAGTTATAAAAGTGGAGTGTGGAGGTTTCATACTTTGACTTTTTTCCCACATGATCATGACTGGAACCTTGCAAAAACATGTTAGTAGGACTAGTATTGGGTGTGGAATCCCCCCAAGGCATGTTTTGGGACTTAAAGCCCAAGTTTTGACCAAGTCCATTGTAAAGGATCCGCGATTTGTGGGCATGGAGCACGAAGTCATAATAGATTCACAAGGTTGTCCGCCCTTGTTTTTGTAATGTAATGTCGGCTTGATAGACCTACCCATGGTCCGCGAACCATGGGATTGTATAAATAGAGTGAGGCTCTAAGTGTAGAAAAAAGATATAAGCATGAGGAGTCTAAGAGATTGAGTCAAAGTGGAGATTGTGTCTTTGGGTCGTAGAGTAGGAGAAGGCTCTGTAGTTGTGTGCGCAGAGGCCTAGTAGTCCGCATCTGAGTGCGCATGGCAGGTTGAGTCTGTAACTGTTGGAAGCAGTAATAAAGAGAAGTTTTGTCATATTTTTGTATATCTTTTTTTGTTTTATGTATTATTGGGTATAAATTGCAAGTTTACTATTTATTTGTTGCGCGAACTCAAATGAATGTGTTGTGTAAATAAATATAACGTAAGGCATCCATTTACGCGATGGTGTAGGAAGATAATTAAGATCTTAGGTGGGACTTAGGGAAATAGTGTAGAGTGCTTCTCCAACAGCACAGAAGCCCCATAACCCCTAGTTAGGGCTGCACGAAGGTAAGTATATCAGGGCGCGAGGGATAGGGAAGTGCGCGAAGTAACCTGCATGAAGGGTGTTGGGTCCCTATAATACTAGTGATTACCCCATTAATATTGTAGTTGCATCCCTTATTAATATTGTTGTTCCCCTATTATCCCCATATTGTTATTATTGTGCCCCATGGAATCCCTCTATTGTTATTTTTGTGGCTTTATATTATTATTGTTAGGTTGGCTGGGTTATATTGTCACTCCTTAGACTCCTATATATAGAAAGGAGGTTTTTTCATTTGAATCATCGAAGAATTGTTCATTTATGTAATTTAAAGGAGGTTTCCCCCTCAAAGAGGCTGAATTCTAGGGTGTTGATCTATATTTTCTATCTTTTCTTGAGCTGGTTTCATAACATTTGGTATCGGAGCTTTGGATTCTAGGGTTTCACTGCTCCAAACAGATCATCGTGGAATTTACGCTATAACTATTTTTCTGCGATGTTTCAGAAGCTAAAAAAAAAACCCATTTGAGAAGAAATCGTGCTGAATCTCGAATCTAAATTTTAGAGTTGTTCGTTGTATATTTACAGAGATATGATCTGAGGAAGTTCGTCTTCTTGCAAACCCCTGAATTTCATTCCAAATAAGTGACCTGGGGAAACTCGTCATAACTTTCTCTCTGAGATTCTGATTGAAATTTCGTAAGAAGGTACAAAAAGAGGACGGACTTTAGCTTCTTGTATATATATTTTAGTGCCAACGGTCGAAACAGTGACTCGTGGCATGTCGTACAAGTTCGCTCTACTGAACTAGTCTATAATCAGGTCACTGTGGGAGATTTTGTATCACTCTTTCTTGGAGAACCCAATTTGGATCAGATTGGTGGCATTGAAAAGAGGAAATAGAGGGCTACTGTAGGTCACAATTTTAGAACTGGATGATCTGAAAGTACATAGATATATCAAAGGCAATGTCGAGCTCCTACAAAGTGAAAAAATGTGTGTAGATTCTTTTAAATTTTTGCTTAAGATTGGTTGAAAATTTATTTTGAAGGAATTCAAAGGGCATAGTAGAGCATTATTATCGGTAATGGATGCCCCAAGGAAAAAAAATGCAAACACCTAGTAAGCAACCTAAAAGCCCTAGCATGACTCATGAAGAAGAGGAAGAAATGCTACATGATATATCAAAATTACAAGAACAAGTGCAACAAATGTCACGCTCACAAAAGCTAACAGAAGCTAAGATAAATGGCGTGGAATCTAAGATAAAGGGCATGGAAGCTAAGATGGATGATTTGAAGATAGATTTGAAGACAGATTTGGAGAGAGACATGGCAGATTTGAAGACATGGCAGATTTGAAGACAGATTTGACAAATTTTCTACAAGAAATACTTACTAACGGTGAAAAGGTTGTAAAGGAAACTCATGATGCGAACAAAATAAATGTTAATCATGATTTCATAGACTCTAATGTGGGATCAAAGACCCACCATATTCCAAAAATCGATATGAGGAAGTTTGATGCCAAGGATCCCGTAACATGGATATTATAGATAAAGCAATTTTTTGATCTCAATAATGTGCAAAACACACAAAAGGTACATATTGCAACTTTATATTTGGAACCAAATCAGTTTGTATGATATCAATGGCTTTGCTCTCGTAAACAAATTATCACTTGGGAAATTTTTACGGAAGAATTGACAACACATTATGAGGATACAAAAAGCAACACTTTTTTCAGCCAATTGATAAGTCTCAAACAAAAGGGTTCAATAATGAGCACATTGAGGAGTTCCAAAAATTAAACATAAGGGTAAAAGATATTCCAGAGGAGCATAGGATTGATGTGTTCATAGGGTCTTTAAAGGATAATATCCAACATGATGTTCACCTTTGGAACCTGATTCATTAGAGAAGGCATTCAAGTTAGCAAGAAAAATGGAAAGCAAAATTATGGCAACCAGGAAGCATACCACTCACATCTATAAAGACAGAAGTGTTGTTGCTGCTAGTCTTCCACAACCTATAAGGTTGACACCACAACAATTGAAAGAAAAAAGAGAAAAAGGGCTTTGTTACAATTTTGATAGCAAATACACTAAAGGTCATAAGTGTGCTGAGAAGAAATTATTCTACATAGATTGTGAAGAGGAGGAAGAAAAGGAACAAGAAATGTCAAAAGAAGAGGATATACTCCAGGAATAAACCCTAGATAAAGAAGAAATGAACCCGACCATATCTTGTAATCCATTGGCTGGAATTACCACTCCTCAAACTATCATGATAGAAGGACATATCAAGAAGAAAAAGGTAATAGTGTTGATTGATTCGGGAAGTACCCATAATTTTTTTCATTGTAAGATAGACAAGGAATTGAATATCTTCCTATATCCAACACCAAAGTGTCAAGTGATGGTTGCAAGTGGAGGAACCATAAATTGCTCTGGAAAGTGCCATAATATTAAGCTATCCATGGGAGAATATGAATTAAATAATCCAATGTTTTCCATTCCAATGGGTGGTGCTGATGTTGTACTAGGAGTCCAATGGCTACAATCCTTGAGTACAATAACTTTTAATTTTCAAGAACTTTTCATGAAATTTTGTGTGGAAGGAAAGGAAGTTGTATTAAAGGGTATTGTAGGGAAACTGGGAAAGATAATTAGCTCCAATGGTATGACAAAGCTTCTAAAGAAGGAACAACAAGGCATAATTCCACAATTATGTTTTCTAGAGGTTCCCACATAGAAACCATCTATTTCTCAAGATCTCCAAAAAGTCCTAGACAATCATTCCAAGGTATTATCATTTTCTATGCTTTCGTTGTGCCAAATTTGTTGATTTGAAGTCATATTGTCACATTCTAACTTTGGATTATCCAACCAATCTTCTGGAAATTTTAATTCTGCTGCAATATTACTCATGTTGACATCTGGAATTATTTTATGATTATCAACAACTTCAATAATTTGTTCACATTCAACATCTTTAACATGTCATGCATCCACAAACAAGCTATCATTTTTAAAATACAAGACCTTTCGGCCTCATTTGATGCTTCAAGCACCAATCTTTCACAATGGACTTTCTGGGTTTCAACAAATCCTCCTTGTTGTAACTTAATTCCTTTGAGTTTCTCCTTTCCAATAAAGCCATATGTATTTGTTCAAGTTCTCTGAACTTGTTTATCAGATTGGCAATCCATTTTTTTTGCAATAGGTTCCATCTAACCCGTTTCCTCATTCTCCATCCATGTCTTCGGTCTTCATTCTCTTTTCCTTGTAGCCGTTCCATTAGTATGTCAAGTCACGCTTTCAATTCCTCGATCTCTTTCTTCATCATCTGTGGTGAACTTTATCCTGTTCACTGTCACCTGCAACAACTAACACTTTACCAAGTTGTTTTCTTTGAACTTGGGCAATGGTTCACCTCACTTGAACCTACTCCCAAGCACTCCTTGCTCCTCTTTGCCGCAAGAAACAATTACAGTAACTCTTCAAATTATCCTTACAACACTTTGACGAGACTTTGGGTGTCCAGCTCCGCTAATCATGCACCCACTACATTCAAAGACTCAAATTTTTTACTTGACTTAACTTGACTTTTTGACCCAAACTCTTAATTTTTACATCAATAGATTTAAACTTGAATTTTACATTGAAAAACTCTCTTTCAACTCTATTCCCTAGAAAATCATATTTGATGGCTAAATCCACCCTTTACAAAAGCCCCAAAAACAACATAAACTCATTTCCACACTTTAAAGATTCTCATATAAATCATTTCTCTCATCTAATAGTAATTACCTCCCTATCACTCCATATGTTCACGTGTTTCATTTTAATCTTTAATAAATTCACTTTATAAAAAGTGATTTATATGCTTCTCCTTTAAAGCTTTTAATTAAAGTGAGATATGCACGTAGATTCTTAAAACCCATTACTTACCATGTAAAAGCATTAAAACCATTTGGTAGCTTCTTCAATAATAAATGGTTGTTGAACGCAATCCATTTCCACGTAGTTCATTGACACATTGATGCACACAATATTTCATTGGCTCCAACGTGTTCCAATGTGACATAATGTTCCCGTGTTCAGCGTTCCACACATTCAATGCAGAGAAAATTAACACATTTGAATATTTTACCGTGCTTGCAGAGTTAGTGTTTCTCTGTGATACATCGGGCTTCCTTCTGACAATTTTTTTGCAGCTACCAGCTTCTCTAGGAGCACAAGCGCACCAATGAAAGCAACAGTTGTAGCTTCCTCACGTTGTTGCAATGAATGGTGGCTCCAATTCGAATGTTTGTCAGCAAGACCAGGCTTATCGCTCACTTAAACCACACAGGTCATAATATCACTTTTCACTCTTGAATTTACCAATTCAAAGACGAATTTGCCAGAGTTTCTTCTGACTCATACCAAGAGTTGTGTTACTCCACTTCTGTTTTCGTGGTGATTTCTTAAGGGATGGAATGCATCAACACTAGAAAAACATTTCCTCATTATGAAATTAAACACAAAAACATTCTCCAGAATTCTTTTTTCGAGGCGACATCCCATAGGTTAGAAGAAATAATTGCCAGTCATGACGTGCCATTATCAGGACGCATTCAATATCTTTGTGCACCGAATTAATTCAATAAAAATCTAATCTATCCATACCTTTACAAAACACAGTATCTCAGAGGCAAAATCGACAGCAAAATCGTGCCAATGGCAACAGGCTATTTCACAATGTTTGGGCATATTTCTTTCACCACACTTCACCGTGGCTTGCCAATACCACGCTTCCAATGCATCTTTTACCCTATTGTCACACAAATTTCTAGTTAATTATTTTATGTTCCTCTTTATCTACACAATTGATGATCAACAACTATTTCTGCTAGCTTTCCCATACCGCTCTGATCTCTCCACGTTGATCCATAAGTCAGCGATTTCTTAGAGACAATGGCTCTATGACAGAAATCAACACAACGCAAAATTCACAAATTTCGGCTCTGATACCACTTTGATGCAGCAAAACTGCAACTTTTCATGATCCTTGGGCCACTGGTTTATTCCATTACTTAGCAAATCTAAGGGGCTCAAAATTAAAAATCAGCACATAACATTAAAGCCTACATAATATGTATCTACATTAAAACTCATAAATAATTCATTAATAAAATATTTACATATGAATTATTCTCATTCCTCACTCTCACCTACACACTTCTACCTCCTCCGTGCCTCTTAGGCTCTCCTCAATTTATACAAATGGATTAAAACCCAAGCTAGGTTCTAGATCCCTTAACAAACTCTAACACTATCTCTCTTGATCCCTAAAATCTCTCATCCAAATCCTAAAAATCCTCTAATTCCACTTTTAACTCAACTAATCCTCTATTCTAGGATCCCCTAATCCCTAAGATCTCTATGAGATATTTACAAGTCTATCATCACTCGTATTCTCTCATAATTGAAAATATTTACAATTAAAACCTCACACATATTTTCCACTCAATTTATTAAAAATATACAAATAAATTCAAAACGTCACACCCCCTAAGTCAACCAAATATACAATGATTATCTGAAGAAGGATGCTTATGCATCAAGTATCGACATGTCAATTTTGTACTTCATGCTGGAAACAAATCTTACATTAGATAAATCATAATTTTGCTAATTCATTCGTTAGATAAATCGTATCCACTTAAGCCATGTACATGAAATGACAATAAATCTGATAAGTCATACACTAGATAAATCGTAACCAAGTATGTCATACATTAGGTCTTACATCAAAGATTTCAATCAACAATACTGAATCCATCTAATGATTTATATAAGAAGTTTCACATGTCCAACCAAATGCATCAATATTACATAGCATTCATAAATAAATAACATGGAACTACAAATAGAGCCTTAACATAGGTAGGTATCTAAGTCAAAATGGGAATCACAGATGCTCAAAAAGTGAGGGGTAGTCACGACGTATAGTCTTTGCATCCTCCCAGGTAGTAGATCCTGGGCTATACTTGTCCCACTGGACCTTAACCTGATCCACCATGCGACGTCTGAGCCGTCAAACCCTACGGTCCAATATATGTAATGGTTCGACCATTATGGTTCCCATGTCCGAGACCTACAATTCCCTCCAACCCAATTTGTGAGATTCATCAGAAACATAATGTTGTAAAATAAATACATGAAAAACATCATGGGTTTTATGAAAATGGGGTGGTAGTACAAGACGATAGGAAACTGGTCCAATATTCTCCTTGATCCTAAAAGGTCCTATAAACTAAGGTGACAACTTCGTCCCTTTCCCAAACCGAATGGTGGTTTTTTGGGTCAGATACGAATAAAAATTTGGTCTCCTACTTCATAACTTCGATCAGACCTACGTGAATCGACATAACTCTTATGTCTATCTTGTGCTTCCTTTAACCTTTATCGAATCTCTCATACTTGTTCCTCCATTTCTTGAACTAATTCTAGCCCAGCTATTACTCGGTCCTCCAACTTTTCCCAACTCAATGGTGCCCTACATGGCCTCCCACATAGAGCTTGATAAGGAGGTGTCCCGATTGAACTGTGGTAATTGTTATTATAGGAAGACTCTACCAATGGTAAGTACCTTTCCCACTGAGTCTGATTATCCATGACGTACATTCTAAGCATTTCTTCCATAACCTGATTTATTCTTTCAATTTTCCCATATGTTTCTGGATGATATGCAATGCTCGGGTTCAACTGAGTCCCTAGTGCTGACTACAAACTTGTCCAAAACCTAGATGTAAATTGAGATTCTCTATTAGAAATGATCTTTGTAGGTAACCCACGTAGTCGAATAACTTTACTTATAAAAACTCGTGCCACATCAGTAACATCGTAAGTGTATCTCACTGGGATGAAATGGGCACTTTTGGTCAATTTATCAACTACAACCAATATAGAATTGTGCCTCTATGAAGTGAGTGGCAAACCCACAACAAAATCCATAGAAATTAACTCCCACTTAGACATAGGGATGTCATATGGTTGTACGAGTCCTATCGGATGGCGATGATCAGCCTTCACTTGTTGACATTCAAGACATTTGGCAACAAACTAGACTATGTTGTGCTTCATGCCTGCCCAAAAGAAGAGTTTCTTCATGTCCACATACATCTTCTTCACTCTAAGATGTGCACAATAGAGTGCTCTATGTGACTCTTCAAGGATGGTTCTTCTTATACCCCATTCCTTAGGTATGTACATTCTCCCTTGAAATCTCAATAGTCCATCTAGTTCAAGGACATATCCCTCAAACTTTGGTTCTATCTACTTCCCACTCTGGAGTGCTGATATAACCTTTAAATACCAACTATCTTCAAAGAGTTTCTCCAACACGTGTTCCCTCAAATTGACCCTCAAGAGTACTAGGGAGAAGGTTTTTGGCCTCCTGCTTAGTGCATCAGCCACCACATTCTCCTTTCCCTTAATGTATGAGATCCAAAAATCATACTCACTCATGAATTCACTCCACCGCCAGTGTATAGAATTTAAATCCCTTTGAGTAAAGAGGTGCTTCAGGCTTTGATGATATGTTCTTAACTCAAAGCTTCTCCTAACGAGGTAGTGTCTCCACAGTTTCAAAGCTAACATCATTGATGCTAACTCTAAGTCATGGGTAGCATACAAAACTTCATGTTTCTTCAATTTTCTAGATGTGTAAGCTATTACCATGCCTTATTGAATCAACACTGCTCCCAATCCTTGCTTCGAAGCATCGATGCAAACAATGAAGTATTTTTCTATGTCTGGTACTCGAAGGATCAGTGCACTAGCTAGTAACCTCTTTAGTTCTGTGAATGTAGTGTCACATTCATATGTCCATTCATACCTGACCCCTTTTCATTGTAATGTGGTGATGGGTTTTGCAATCCTCGAAAACCTTTCCACAAACCTTTGATAATAACCTACTAGCCCCATAAAACTACGCACCTCATGAGCATTTTTTGGTACTGGCCAATCCATTATGGCCTTTACCTTTTTTGGATCAATTGAAATCCCTTCTCCTGAAATGATGTGCCCAAGATAATGAATTTGCTTCTGAAAGAAGGAACATTTTGACAATTTTCCATACAATTGATTTTCCCTTAAGTAAGTCAATACAACCCTTAGGTGCTTTTGATGCTCCTTTTCATTCTTGGAATACACAAGAATGTCATCCAAAAAGACTTGCACAAATTGGTCCAAATACTTCCTGAACACACCATTCATGAGGCTCATGAATATTGTTGGTGCATTGGTCAAACCAAATGGAACAACTACGAATTCGTAGAGCCCAAACCGAGTTCTAAATGTGGTTTTTGAGATGTCACCTTCCTTAATCCTCAATTGTTGGTATCTAGATCGTAGATCGATCTTTGAGAAAATCGCTTCTCCCTTCATTTGATCAAATAGGTCATCTATTCTAGGTATCGTGTGCCGATTCTTTATTGTGGCTCTATTCAAGTCCCTATAATCTATGCATAGCTTTAAGGAACAATCCTTCTTCTTGACGAAAATCACCGGTGCACCCCAAGGTGAAATACTAGGTCTGATAAATCCCAAGTCTAAAGGCTCTTTTAACTGCATCTTCAACTCACAAAGTTCTGGAGTTGTCATCCTATAGTGTGTCTTAGATATTGGTTATGCGCTAGGTTTTAGGTCGATTGTGAAATAAATCTCCCTTACGGGAGGTAATCCAAGAAATTCCTTAGGAAAAACATTCTTGAATTTTGACAAATTTAGGTGTTGATCAAGGGAGAGTCCTTTCTGTTCACTTATGGCCTCGACCACATATAGTTTGCAACCTCGTCGGAGACAATGTTTTACCTTCATCATGGATATGAAACGTATGTACACTCCTCTCTTGATACCACAAATCTCAATTGACCTACCTTCATCATCTAAGCAAATCAACTTCTTTTTGAAATAGTCTACCAAAGCTCAACGAGCTTCTAGCAAGCCCATTCCAATAATTACATCGTGCGTCCCCAATGTTGTGACGTATGCCTTCAACTTAGTTATAAACACCCCGAGGTTCATCTGACATTGGTCAACATTAGGTCGTATTGATTGTTTTATCCCAGAATCCATCTCAACTTGCTTAAAGTCATCGTGCCCATAGGCTACCAACCCACACTTTTCTAATGCAACTAGTGAAATGAAACTATTTGTAGCACCAGAATCAAACAAAATGTTAACTTTTACTTTGTTTATCATACATGAGGTTTCTACCACGACATATTAGTGTTCAACTTGTTGGTTATCAACTACTGCATAGATTCAATGGTGGCTACTTACTTCCCCCATTGGTGCTTTTCCTTCTCTATGGTTGTTACCAGTTTGCAACTCTAGATAGTCGCGCTGGTAATGAGGTTCCCCGTATCCCCAACCAGTGATGCGTGGTAGACTCTAAACATAATGTTGTCAAGTTATTTGGAATGAGTTCCTTCCCTTGGGACCCCTACCCCTACTTGTTTCTCCTCATGTATGACCTTTATTTGCACGAGTCCTTGAAGCTATAGGTGAAGCTGCACTAGTAACCATTGAAATCCCCATTGTTGGTGCTCTGGGTACAACCCTATTCCATATGGAAGTGGCCTCAAAATTCCACCCCTAGAGAAGGTGCGAGGGGCCTTCCCCATAAACCTTGGTTGTTGTGGAAAAATGGTTTTATTTCCACACTTTAAGTCTAAGTGTTGTTCAACATAACGAGCATGTTCCACAACTTTTGCAACTAAGGATGGTTTCCACATCCGCACCATTGCCCTAATCTTAGAGTTCAATCCATAAATGAAACGATCTACTTGTCGCTGATCAGTATCCATGTAGAAGACATACTTGACCAATTCCATGAATCTAATCTCATATTCTTCTATCATACAATTTCCTTGTACCAAAGTATGGAAGGCTCCTACCTGTTGTTCTTCATAATATGATGGTAGGTACTTTTTCCTTAATCTCTCCTCAAATAACTCCCAGGTAGTTGTGCCTAGAGTGAGGTGTAGTTGATGCTCTAATTTACCCCACCAATTTAGAGCATTATCTCTGAGTTGGAATATTGCTATTTTAGCTTTTGAATTGGAAGTATAATCTCTTAGTGCAAACTACCTTCTCATTCCTTCTAACCAAGATTCTGCTCATTCGCTGGCACGACCTCCAACAAACTCTGGGAGCTTAATATTTTGGAGCTCCCTGGTAATTTCCTCGATTGGAGGTCCTCTATCAGAGTCTCTTAATCCCTCGAAATTTCCCAACCCTGATGGTGCGTGCTCTACTTTCACTTCAATTGTTTGGCACCCTCTTAAAGTCTCATTAATTGCTTCTAGGGAACGGAAGATGAGAGCGAGCCCTAGTGATGGCAATGGGTTATTTGTAGGAGTTCCTTGTGATGATCCTCCTTGACCTTGATTTCCTCACATCTTCACCATTTTGAATTGTTCAATTATATGTTCCATACGAGACTTATTGATGCAACTTTGGACTCACACACATATATAAAATGACAGACATAATTTTTTTTTCTTTTACTATGCTCATAAATGAGCATTATTAATACTGCACATATCCCCAAGGATCTATTAAGTCTTCTCATGTGTGAGCTCTACATAACCTACAATTGTTTTGTTGATACTAGCTAGGTTAAGTCTAGTGCAATGTATGTGTCAGTCATGCTAGGGTGCTTTATTAACACCAAATTATTTAGTAACCATAATTATTTATTAATATTAAAGTTAATTAATAAATTGGTTTAAATAATTAAATTAAATACTAATGTGAATAATACCCTTTTATCCATGCCTTCCTTCTATGGGAATTAGTTTCTCCTTTCCAACCTTTTTACTATGTTTTGAAATCATTTATGTCCATTTTATGAATCTTAGGAGTTCCTAGGGAACATATAAACAATTGGTCCTTGAAGCAAGGTTTAGCAACTAACCATGAATGTATATTGTAATTTTATTTTTTCTTCAATTGACATCATAGATCAACACCAAGTGGTTATTTCAAATTACACTACTGTAACTCTTTCATTTTCGATCATTCCTAAATGATGATAATATAAAAGAATATATCACATTCTAACTAAGTTTCTCTAGATAATATATGCGTGAAACAATTTTATGTTTATTGCAATATTGGTTTCACAAATGCCCTTCTCATAAATTTATGTCATAGTTGAATATGGATCACAAAATAATATGTCTATTATCTCTTTTCACCTTTATTTATTATTAATGTTATCAATTTTTTTTTAACATTTATATTTTTATGTTAAAACCTTTGAATCGTAATTTTTTTCTTAATATACACATTCTGAAACCAATTGAACTAAAGTTAAAATAGTATGTGTAATTCAAACCTAAATAAATATGCTTTGATTTAATATTTTCATTCTCTCAAAATATATATTATATATATAATATATATATATATATATATATTATTATATATATATATAAACAAGTTA
>APFE030231754.1:0-11750 GCA_000404065.3 Pinus taeda | reverse complement strand
TTTTGACATTTAATACTTCCCATGTACAAAACACCATCAATTAGTACAAAAACCCACAAAAATACTCAACATTACTACTTCGATATCCACTAGTCTGACCTGATATGAAGGTTCAACTCTACTAGTAGATGTGGTGGAAAAATGACTCACTTTCTCACCAAATCAAACACACTTGATTATGAGTCAATTAGTCGAGTTTCACTACTTTAATTATTAGTTCAAAATTGGAAAGTATAGCAAGGTTTAAAGATCTAGCAATAAGTCTAAGCTCTTGGTTAGAAAATTTAACTACCCGAGTTGTGCTATATTCTTTTCAATTGCATCAGTTACATGCCCATGTATATTTTGAATGAATGTAAACACTAAAATTTAAAAAGGTAGTGAATTTCAAAAAGGCCAGTTCGACCAATAATCTGCTTAAATGAATCCTACTTCTCACCTCGTTACGTATGCTACATGGATATATAAAGCCTAAAAACATATAACCAATCCTTAAGTTGCCAAAGTTTTTTTTTTTAATGGTATTACAAATTATATTTCATGCATTGATCTCCAAATGATGGAAAGATAAATCAATTGGGGCATCATAAACTAAGTTGGATAGGCATGGATATGGTAACGAAGGAGTTGAATGGCCTTGGCATTATTGGTAACTCACAAATCATGGGCATGGTGTGACTTCAAAAACAAAAGAAGGTATGAAGGTTTGTATCAGGGTATAGTGCCTATTTTCCCTAATGTAAATTTTCCCGCAATGCCTAAGCCTCTAGCTACCCTACCTCACTCTTCTTTGTCTTTGTTATCGATCAAATAATTGAATAGGACTTACTGTGTTAGCTAACCTCACGCTCCATGGTTTTCAGTGTTGAGTCTTCTTGGATTGGTAACTAGTCGATAGTAAATATTACAAACTCAAAATCTTGTGCTTAAGAGTGTGGAGGTTTGATTCCTCCTCAAGGCATAATAATGTTGATGCTTTGTGTGTAGGTGGGTTTAGGCCCTAGATTTCGAACTTGGCTATGATACAACATGTGCGGACCCAACTAGGGTCTTTTGACTAAAACTAAATTTAACATCTAATTTAATCATAACAAGAAAAATATCATATTTATAACACAACAATTATTTGACAATATAATTAAATTTGATTTACAACATATTGAACATGTAAGGAATTTTATTTGTAGCACTTTACATCAATAAAATGACAAACAAAAGAATACATGATTCGGTGGCTTTGTTAAGATGATCCTGTTGGCATTGCGTGACTGAATTTACCACCCTCCCAATTAGGAATGTGTATCTGACTTTCTAGCCCAAGAAACCTCCATATCTTCCCTAGCCCTTTGAGCCGAAGTCCAACAACAACTATTGTAGTGTGTCCAAAATCAAAATCAAGCTTACAACCAAAATCAATCTCCTCAATTCTCTACTTCCAAGCCCATGGAACCTCCACACGGTCCCTAACTCTCCAATTATTCCCTCAAATACCAAAAACAAAAAGACCAAGAATCCCCCTTTCTCCTCTCAACCTCCTTTCCTTTATGTGTCTCCCACTTATCCACCTCAACCACCTACTATTAATGCCATGAATACCCCCAAATCCTTTTAATTTAATGACCTTGACTTTCCCTCTCATATCTTATCCAAAAATAATTTTGAGAAGACAACTTGGAAAATCTTGGGAAATGAAATACTAATATTTAATTAAGAATAAATTGGAGGAGACAATTTGTCAAACCTTGGGAAATGAATAAGAATTAAATAATAACAAATAATAAAAATATTAATATTAATAATTTCAGTAAAATAAAATTAGAGATTCACAAGTATCTAATAATAGGTATATACCAATATTAGTTAATAATATAAGTAAATATTTCCAAGTTAATTGCACACTATTCAAGGTTAGCCATTAATCAAGTTTAACCATTTATTTTATCTTCTAAATTTTAAGCTTTAGAATACTAGTGTATTTGTGCAAGGTATGGGTATGTAGCTAGCATACACATATCTCGTACGCATACTAATAATACTTATTGGAATCAAACAAAAAGAATCAATCATTCAACATGTAGGCTAATAAGATAATGTAAGATAATGAGATCAAGTAGGGAATTAAGGAGGGCTCCTCTCATTCATATTTATCATGTTTTTAAAGAATAATTGGCACGTGACTTTAAGATAGTATCCTACTTTTATATAATATATATTATTTGTAGTCAAATGAATCAAAGATTCAATATGGTTTTAGTCATATCTCACCTTGAATTGGGTATGGTTGAAATGAATCTCTTCCACACATGCTCTAAGGGAAAAGGGAGAGAGAAAGTCGAAAATCAAGAAATCCTAGATCCTTGTAACAAGGGGTCGAGATAATATGGGGATTATTACCATGTCATTAGGTTTTCAATGAAGTTATCTACACATCCCACCATCAAATACCCTATTTGCTTCCATCATTCCTTAATAAATATCACTTAAGGCTACGAGCTCACTTTCCTATGGATTCTACAAGCGGTAGTAAGGAAGAATCATGAATAAGGAGGAATGGGCTTGTTAATGCATAATCCACCATGCTAGCCTCATTGCCATGTAGGAAACAAGTGACCCTACCTGCATCCTAATAACACGATAGTCCATTGAGAAGTAAATGATTAGCTTTTTGCATGCTAAAGTAAGTGCCTCCCATAAGTTGTGAAAGGCATGACTACATTAACTAAAGCCCACTAAAGGCATACCATATTATGGCCAAGCTCTTAAAGGCAAATGCGATTGATTTGATATCCTTGCAACAACCAAGAAGAGGTGCTTACAATGTCATGTATGGACATGTGAAGTTTATTGGGTATTTCCAAAGGCTTTGAATAAGGTCAATTTAATAAATTCCCAATCAACTTTTCTAATATGTGCAATGGATGCGTAGGTTGCAGGCTTTGACAGTTATTATGCACTTGACTTATACGATAGCATGCAAGTACCACAAGGGCTAGCCAAGGGATGAAAGTAAGTTATGATTTCCTTGGTAAGGCATAATGTACTTGAAGAAGGGGATGTGTTGTAAAGTATTTCCAAATTTTGGAGAGTCGGGTAGATAAATTTACAACAACAAGAACTCTTAATATATTTTTTTTCACCTAGAGAAGTGAAGTGATTACCTTCCATTTTCTTGAATTACACCCACGACTTGCCTGTGGAAGGAATCCATGGAGTAGTTGTCCCATATCTATTGGTAACTTCAAGTAAGTATCTAGTTAATTGCTTAATTGCTAATAGATAGTTAAGCTAGTCATCACTTCCTTACCTTTCATTTCTTGCTTGATTGGGATTGCATCTTGATTTATTTGAATGTAATTGCAAGGAGGTTGTGATGTAGCAACTCCAAGTTAAAAGTTCATGTAATAAATGTTAATAAAGGAAAAAGAATAATACCAAGGTCATGGGACACTTATTACAAGCTGAATGTTGGGAAAAAACATACTAGTGGGTGTCACTTTGGTTTATTTATGGCTAAGGAAATTGGCAAAGGCAAAGAGACATTAATTGACATTGATTTATGAAAATAAAGGAAAATAGGAGAAAAGGGAGATGAAGGATCACAAATTTGCATGAGAGGAAAATTGAAGGAAAATAGAGGAAAATGAAGAAAATAGAAGACTCAATAATAAAAGGCTTCTGAGGATTAGTTCACAACTTTTTGTTAGTTTGGCTTTGGAATTAGCTTTAGAAAGAGAAAAGAACCAAGAGGGGAAATAAATCAAGCAAACAAATGAAAGAAAAGGGAGGACAAGGAAAGCAAAGGACAAGCAAGGAAGGTTGTATCAAACAGCTTCAGCAGGAGGATTTGCAGGTAACAGGTTGCATGTGTGATTTCCTAGTTGATTTGTGAATGCATGGTACATGTATTTGTGTATATGGTTCATTTTTTGTCATTGGCCTGGGTTGTTCTTGGTTTGACAACCGTTTCAACCATGCCTTGCCATTTCCGGATAACCATGGTGTGATGGTATTCTTTTCTGGTTGAGCTTTGGATTGCTGGAAGGTTTTGAAACTGAGTGGGGTAATCTCAAGAAAAATCCCAAGGGTTGGGGTTGGAGGTGGTTTAATCTTTGAGAAGCCCTCAACAAGTAGGTGGAGACAGACAAATTCCTCAAGGTAATGGTGAAGAAACTTTGAGGCATCCAAGCTTGTTTTGGGCTTGTGATCTCTTAACCAGTTTTTGTGGGATCGTGGTAACTTAAGAGTGGAGGTGGTTTAATCTCCAGGAAACACTGGTTGTTTATGCCTTGAGTTCCCACATTCATGCTTGGAATATGGAATGAGGGTGATTGACTGAAAGAAAGATTTGGTTCAACCCAATCTATGGTCAGGTGGTACATGAAAGTCCCTCACTTGGTTGGTTTTTTCATATGTTAATAAGAACTATTTTCTTATTGTGATCCATGAGTACTTGTTATTATGTGGCTTTGATGGTTGTTCTATCAAGGTTAATATTCTAGTTATATGCTAGTTATAAGCATAGAATTGTAATGTGCTCTAGCTATGGATTTGTTCAGGATTTGATAAATATATGATGGTTAATGAATGCATGGGCCAACAAGTGTTATTTCAACTATTATGAGAGGGCATTAGACCTTCTTGGTGATTCTCAAATAAGTTTCAGACTCTTATGATCAAATATGCATTGATTACCTATACTTAACGTGTTCACCATATATTTGATGAAATGATGGTCATGGTTAGGTCATGTTCTTGTTCAAGTTTTGTATGAATAGCTTTGCCCTTATGTTTTTATGATTTTGGAAAGTCTCATGAATTTTTGGGGATTGGTTTGGAGGCAGGCCTGAAAAGATCCTAGGATTGCATGTTAAGAACTGGAGAAATTGGGCTATAACTGCATGGATGCAGTGTTGGGCATGCAATTGGATGCCTATAACCACATGCATGCCTTGTTATGGGTGCAGTTGTGGGCCCAAGGCAATGAAAAAAAGCCTCATTCAGGGATTGGCCACCTAGGTTGGTTCTTTGGCCCCTAAGTGTCCTGTAGTCCATGTAGGATGTCAAAAAAGTTTCAGTTTGTAGGCCCCACTCCCTTAACTGGAATTTGGAGGTTGAGTCCTGTCATAGTAGTCCTCAGCTCATGTTTACCCTCGCAGGCCAATTAAAGTGGGTAAATGTGGGAGGAGGTGTTACGTGTGGCTTATTCACACTTCTAAATGTTGTTTTTTATATTTTAAAACACACATAATGTGATAGCTGCAAGATGGAAACCATGAGGTTAGAAAGTAGATTTCAATCATGAGGCAAGTTCTTATGTCATGCCCCCCTCTACTTTTGGCTTTTGAGGTACTGAGGTAGTGGCTTTCAAAGCCATGAGGTGATAGGAAGTTGATGTGGAATATGTGAGGGAATGGGTGGAGCATTGAATGTATAAGTGGATGGATTGTATTGATTTACATCATTAAATGGTGGGTTATGTGAGCTCTGCAGATGATGGTAATGTGAGACTTGAAACCAACCAATAATATAAAATTGTATTTTTTTTTATTAATTTTTAATTTTGACAAATAATAAAAATAAATTAACTTTACAATAAATAATTTGGGTGTAGTCTAACTATAGATGAAATGACATTTCATTGGAACCAGAATGTGATTTTTGTTGTTTAAAATATATTTTGTGCGGCATATGGATTAACACCTAAAAACCATAACGCTCAAATTTACAAATTTCTTAAGATTAACAATTTAAACTCAATTTTTAAAAACTTTGCTTAATTTTGATTAAATTTAACTTAAAAAAGTTAGAAAAAATCATTTTACATTAAATTAATCCACTTATTTATCAAATTATAAAACATACCAATTTCATTTTTTTAATTATTTTAAAAAATAAGAATTTAATATAAATTTTTTAAAACTTTGAATATCTCAAAAAAGCATTGCTAAATTAATATTAAGTCATCAAGAGAAAACCATTATACCTACGAAAAATAAAGATAATTTATTCATTTTATAATATATATATTACCCCATCCATTCAATAACTTTGCCTCTCGTGCATCTGATTCCGAGATTATCGCAGCGGGCACCCGGCTCAGACTCCCACTTTCCCGTAAAATTTGACTCTTTAGGGCCGTCTAATAACAATTAGACTGTTTTGTATTATTAATTATAGAAATTTTGGTAAGGTTTTGATAAAATTAAGTGGGATGATTGTAAATCTAAATTGTGGTTAATAAAAATTGGAGTCTTTTAACTAGGTGGAAGAATTGTTAGGATGGCTAAAAGTGGTCGGAATTTGGGCAAAAAAATTTTCAAAAAATCTTGTAAAGGCAGTGTTTGAATCATGTTTTTGATGGTGGACATGAATTCAACACCATCAAAAACGTCTAGAACACCTAAAATTTTGAAGTTTAACAACTATGACTTGGATTTACAAAAATCCTTCCGGATTTTCTCTAAAAATGACCGGAATTCCCATAACTTTCCAAACAACTCCTCAGCCTTGTTAGACTGTGCGATAAAAATTTAGATTTTAAGTATTTAAATTTTTTTGATAACATTAAATCTATTTCTATTATTAAAAATATAATTCAAACACTATTATAATAAAATTTCTTAAATTTTTTTATCCAAATTCCAACTACTTTTTACTATTGAAACAATTGCTCCCGTCAGTAAACACATTGGACTATTCAAACAATTCCTCTCGTGAGTAAACACATCCCTTCCCTATGATACACGCAAACTTTATGCTGTGAACACGGGAAAACATGGCTAGTGCCTTTCTCGTGGGGGATGTAAGGTGTTTTAAATATTTTTGGCAAGTTAGGTTTTTCATAAAGTTATTATTGCAGCAAATATTTTTATTCAGGGAGGTATATACTTTTAATACTTCGATTTTTGGTCGAGGATGCCTGTACCTTAATTTTGGGATTTAAATTTGTTTTATATTTATATATATATATAATCATGGAATTAATTAAATATGTATTAAAAATTTAAGTTTTTAAAATAATTTTTATATATTTTAAAATTAATATAATTTATTTTTTAATAAATAAAATAAATTTAAGGGATTTATTATAAATTATTTTTGAATAACAAATTTTATAAATAAAATTAAAATGTGATGTGATCTTTATTATAATATATGTTTTTACAATACAGTTTGAGTGGATTTAATGGTTAAGAATACGTGTTTCCTCTTAAGAGGTCACAGGTTTGAATATCATATTTTACAAATAAAAATAAAAATATGAATGTGATCTATATGATAAATAAATGTTTGAATATTATACAATCTGAGTGGGTCGGGCCTAATGATTAAGAGCATGCATTTCCTCCTAAGAAATCACAGGTTCAAAACCAGAGAGGATAGAGTATGTATGTCTTTGTAGACTTTAGTATGTATGCCTTGTCTCACAAACAACAAACAAAAAATTTCATACACCAATATGACGAATGCCTGGTCTCACCAATATATAATAATAATTAAAACATGTAACCAATATAATGAGATAAATGCCTTCTCTCACAAATATATAATATACATAGATTTTTTATAAATTAAAAATATTTAAAAACAATATAAAACATTATAAACCTTATTTTAATCCCAATAACTTATGTTAAATTAAAATAAATAAAAGTAAACTACCCCATTACAATTCCTTAATTCCAAATATATAAGTATGGCATCCACTATTGAAACAAACATGAGGTGCTTTTAAAAAAACTTATCTCATTGCAATCACATCCAAATGATGTACCTTAAGTATAAAGTTGTAATGGTATTTAAAAAAGATTTTTTAAAATATATTACATTCTCAACCTCTCACAATTATTATTTTTATTTATGTAAGTTTAATTTTTTATTTTTTATTTATTTATTTAATTTTATTTATTAATTTTTAATTAATTAATAAATTAGAAATCTATTTATATAAGAAACTATTATGTGGTTTCATCACATTGTATTAGACTAATTTAAACCTACCCAAATCATTAATCTTTTCTTTTAAATAATTAAGACGACTTACCAAAAAAACAAAGAAAGCTCATTGAAAATGAAACGATTTGAAACAATTTGAAGGTTAGAGAGTCCGCCACTCTTAAAACAATTTGAACGTTACATAGTCCACCCCTTAACATCCTAATGTTGCACACGACTCGATGTAGATGGTAGGGTGGGGTCATGGGCCGGCTAGTTATTATAGTTAGTCTCATATAAATTTAACTTTTTTTTTTTTGTGGGAAAATTTTTTTAATTATTAAATCTATAAATTAGTTAACATCATTAAAATTTCTAAACATTTAATTATATAATATAATATTTAAATATATATTACAAAATTTTAAATACATTAATATCTTTTAAATTAAAAATAAAAAATATTTAAACTTCACATTATCTCATATTTTACATGGGTCTAAGATTACGGAGTTATTTTTACTGTGATTTTTGGATTTTGGTTGTTAGTTTTTCACCGAAAAAATTAAGGTGAATTCTTGATTAGTGTTATTTAAGCTGGTTTTTTGATTGTATATATGGATTTAGCACCCTTAAAAATCCGTAAGACATTTAGATTGTGCAAAAATTAATACATTCCTACTTTATTTTAGAGAAATTAAACCAAAAAACTTTCAAAAAATATCACTTAAGAACCACCTCTAAAATTACAATATATATAGATATCTTGTGAAAAGAACATCAAACATAAATAGTGCCAGAAAAATTTGCCTGAATACATAAAATTTAAATAATTTTGTATCAATATTCTTAAAAAAAACCTATATTCTGTTTTCTGTTTATATTTATGTTGTTATACCTTCATTTTATGCAAGTGTAATGGACCTAACAGTGCTGTTGACATTTTTTCCACCGTAAAGAAATGTTGAGGAGGCCTCGTGAATTCAGCTTTCAATTATATATCGAAAATTTTATAAATATTTTTTTGAAGTTAATAAGTTATTTTTAGTTGTTTTTCGTTAGATTTTTGGAAAAAATTTCGGTCTAATTTCTTAAGAATTTATTGAAATCAAAGTTGATAAGTAACTCCGTTAGCACAAAATACCTTAAAAAATTTTCAGGGTGTTAAATCATATATATATATATAAAACTCTGTTTAAATAACACAATCAAAATTTAATTCAAAATTTCCACAAATTCTACAATAAAAATCTAAAATATAATAATAAAAACAATTCCATTTTTTTTCCCTTCCATATATAATTGCTATTGCTATTGTTTCTTTGACCGATAGAATATTAATACACTACCTTCCATATTTTTTGTCCGAAGCTGTTTCCTTGGCTTCTAATATTGAATAATTCATGCTACTATTTACGTTGTGAGATAATTTATGTTTAATTTGGTTTCACAACATTTCTAATATTTATACATGCTTTCAGCAATAATTATAATTATTTGTGAAAGTTTTGTTCAGTTCGGTAAGAGACTCGATTAAAGTAGTTGTTGGTCTCCAGAATTGGTAACCATAAATACTTTATGGTTTTATTATATGTATTTATTCAATGTTAGAATCAGAAGAAAATCGAGTGTAAATTTTAACTTTTTATTATATTATTGGAATTTTTTTATGAATCTCTTATTATTTAGCATATTTATCGATAATAGAGACTTTATATCATAACTACTAGTTGATGGAATGATCTAGATTGGATCATTATAATATTTGTTATTTATCTTTATGTTTTTAAAGTGAAAAAAGTGGAATAAGCAACTCATAAGACCATGGCATCACTGTTAAGGATCGTAGATCCAGACAAAGATTCTGTGTATTTCTTTGTAAAGTCTTAGTGCTTTCTCCCCTCGGGCGCGCCTATCAAACAGGTTCAACTATACAAGCAAGGCTATTGCCATAGTGTAACCTTGAAGAGATTTCTACTATAGATCTCCTCTCATCCATGTTCATTATACATATCCTATAGTAATATAGATCTTGAATTGGTACAATTTGGGAGGTTTCCATGTCAGGAATTAACTATTCCTCCCCTTCATTCTTCTCTGGTGCAAGAAATTTCGATTTCTTCTTTTTGGGTTTGGTTGGAATCAATATAGTAGCATAATTTTTGACAGGTAACTATACAAGGAGGGGCTTGGTGGAGTCTTGATGCAAGAAGGAGAGATAGTTTTCCATGAGTCGCGAAAGCTAAATGAACATGAGGCAAACTATGTAACTCATGATTTGGAGTTAGCTTCCATTATTCATGCATTGAAAATGTCATTATCTCCTTGGCATAAGATTTACGCTTATGACAAATCATGGGGAACTAAAATATTTATTTGATCAACCAAAGTTGAACGCGAGACAAGTTAGGTGGTTGGCCACACTTAGCGAGTTTGAATTTGAAATCAAGTGCAACAAGGGCAAAGAAAACAAGGTCGTTGATACACACAGTAAGAGGATTCAGTTGAATCACCTGACAACCATAAGTTCTTATGGATTGGATTGAGTAGGACAAGTAAAAAGTGCAAGGCATGATGAGAAATATCAACAGATAAAGAAAAGGCTACAACAAGATGGTGAGGGTGGAAAAGATGAATAATATCATCTCACAAATGATGGTCTAGTCAAATTCAAGAATATAATTTATGTGTTCAACAATGATGATTTGAAAAGGCTCATAATGAGAGAGTTCCATGAGAAACCATATTCTGGTCACCCGAGATACCAAAAGACTCTAATGGCCAGCAAAAAGATTTATTATTGGCCTAATTTGAAAAGAGAAGTAGCTGATTTTGTTGATAAATGCATAGAGTGTCAACAAGTGAAGGTCAAATATAAACACCCAATTGGTTTATTGCATCCCATTCCTATTCCGGAATGCAAGTGGGAAGTGATATCCATGGATTTCACTACTAGTTTTCCAAGAACCTCCACACAACAAGATGCAATTATGGTGGTCATTGACAAGTTGAGCAAAGTAGCTCATTTTGTAGGTGTCAAGTCCACCAATTTAGCTACTGAGGTGGTTCAAATCTTCATAAAGGAGATTGTGAGGTTGCATGGAGTTCCCAAGAAAATCGTTTCAGATAGAGATGCCAAGTTCACTTCAAGGTTTTAAAAGGAACTATTTCTAGAATTGGGGACATAATTGGCCTTCAACATAGCTTATCATCCATAAATGGATGGAAAAACAGAAAGGACAAATAGAGTCCTCAAAGACATGTTGAGGATGTATGTGATGCACTAGCCAAAGAAGTGGGAAGAGTGCCTTCCACTTGTAAAGTTTGCATACAACAAGGAGTACCAGGAATCTATAAAGATGAGCCCATTTGAGGCACTTTATGGAAGGAGTTTCAATAATCCTATCAACTGGAGTGATCCAGTGAACAAAGTCCTTATTGGGGATGATATGCTAAAGGAAATGGAACAGAAAATGCATATCATCATGCACAACTTAGAGGTAGCTCAAGGTAGGCAGGAAAGATATGCAAATCAACATAGATTGCATAAGGAGTTCCAAGTTGGGGGAGTTAGACCCAAGAAAATTTCCTTGAAGATTGGGTCATGAGCTAAGTTGGAACCACAGTTTTTGAACCTTTTGATATACTTGAAAGAATTGGAACAATGGCCTATAGGTTGTCGTTACCTCCATTAGTTAAAGTCAATGATGTTCTTCATGCTTCTTTACTTAAAAGATATGCACAAGACTCTAATCATGTGATTGATTGGTTTGTGCTATAGGTGGAACAAGAGGGAGAGTTTCAGTGGGAGTCAC